>JAHWFP010015474.1:16409-54777 GCA_023313725.1 Lithobius niger | reverse complement strand
TTCGGTTGAAGGTGTCCACCACTTGCAATCTTCGACTCGTGAAGAAATTGTACGTCGTTATGACAGTGTTTTTGCTCCAGGCATTGGCACATTCAAGGGACGCCCCGTATCTGTACAAATTAATCAACAAGCAAGGCTCGTCCTGTACCCTTTGCATTGCGAGATCGCGTAGAAAAACAAATCGATCACATGGTTAAAAAAGGCATTTTAGCTCCTGTTCGTCATTCCAAGTGGGCTACGCCAATTGTATCCTCAATCAAGAAATATGGATCGATTCGTGTCTGTGGTGATTACAGTGTGACCGTAAATCCTGTTGTTGACATTGAAGCTTACCCCTTACCAACATTTCAAGAGTGTTTTGCTGATATTGCTGGTGGTGTTATATTTAGCAAGTTGATTTAACCGATGCATACTTACAGCTCAAGTTGGATGAACCATCTCAGGGCCTGTAAGGGCCTATTTAAAGTTTTACGTCTCATGTATGGATTTTCGTCTGCATCTGCCATTTTCCAAAGGTTCATGGAAGAATTACTCAAAGGAATAAATGGAATCAAAGTGTTGCAAGATGATGTTTTGGTTTCTGGACGCTCGACGCGTGTGTATGCATTGGCGTATGCTCGGTACTCGCTCATGTCTTACCAGATGGAACTGAAGCTCCTATCGCATTTGCGTCTCGCACATTGTCATCTGCAGAACGCAACTATGCACAGATAGACAAGGCAGCTTTGTCATGCCTGTTTGGTGTCAAGAGGTTTCACCAGTACCTCTGTGGTAGGTTTTTTGAAATTATAACCGACCATAAACCCCTTCTTGGACTGTTGCATCCCCATAAGCCGATACCTGTCACGATTTCTCCTAGAATGTTGCGTATCCAGTATCGCCCAGCGAAATTTCACTCGAATGCTGATGCACTTAGTAGGATTCCTCTATCAGTTACTCCATCAGAAGTCAGCAATCTGTCTGAAGTTCTCATGTTGGAAAGCATTTCTGACATGCCTCTGGGTGATAAGGATGTGGCTCGTTTATCAGCTAAGGATCCTGTGATTTCCCGAGTCATTCACTGGGTCGTCAGTGGAACATCGAATGATTTGCCCGACCTGGAATTTAAGTCGTATGTTCTTAGAAGAAATCAACTGTCAGTCCATAAGCGTTCTTTGTTGTGGGGAACACGTGTTGTCATCCCACCACTTGCTCGATGTGAAGTACTCAATGTTATGCATGCTGGACATCTGGGATCATCACTATGAAGTCTGCTGCCAGGGATTGATGGTGTGGTGGCCTGGGATTGATGGTGATATTGAGGCGTGTGTTGGCCGATGCAATGCATGTCAGTCAACCAGAAACATGCCTTCTGCTACTAAATCCTTTGTGTGGAATTGGCCAGTCAAGCCTTGGTCTCGTCTCCACATTGATTTTGCCGGTCCATTTCAAGGCAAGGTTTTTCTGATCGTCGTGGATGCCCGCACGAAGTGGCCCGTATCTTCTATGTCCAGTGAAGCTACAATTCATCACCTGCGCATGTTATTTGCATCAGAAGGACTGCCAGATCTTATCGGCTCAGATAATGGTGCCAGTTTTACTTCTGCGGCATTTGAAGATTTTCTCAAGAAGAACGGAATCAAGCATACGTTTTCAGCGCCTTTTCATCTCGCGACCAACGGTCAGGCTGAACGTTCTGTCCAATCAGTGAAGCTTGCTCTGCGAAGAATTGTTGTTGAGGACTGGCAAGTACGTCTTGCGCGTTACTTGTTTGCACAGCGGACTACTCCACATTCATTAACCGGTGTGTCACCATCTGAACTGTTGAAAGGTCGACGGTTGAAAACACACATGGACTTGTTGCACCCAGATTTAACAGAGACTGTTAGGGAAAAGCAAAGCATTTGCACCAAGCGTAACTTAACAAATATGTTTATACAATCTTTCTCTTTGCAGCAGCCTGTGTACGCTAGAAATTATGCCAAAGGTTCTAAGTGGTTACCTGGTGTTGTGGAATCTGTCAGAGGTCCATGTTCATATGTTGTACGCATGCAGAATGGTATGTTGTGGCATCGACATATTGACCAGTTGCGTTCGCGACTAGAGTGTGCTGATGTACCAGTTACAGGTTACACTAGTATAGTTCCTAATTTGAGAAGTGAACTTGCGAATCAGAGTTCACATGTTCAGGCTGATGAGCTTGTTGAAGAATCATTTCATGAAACTGATGAGGTTGTTGTCGAATCAGTTGTTTCTCGTGCACAGAATTGTTACAAATGAAAATGTTGTTGACGATAATGTAACACATGTTAATACTAATGTTGACAGAATACTCCCACGGAGATCTGAACGTGAGCGTAAATTAACTTGGAAACTTAGGGATAACTTACACTAAAATTTACCATGTTCAAATCTTGGTTGGGAGGTATGTTGCGTATTTGCGATGTACTAAATATTAATGTAGTTATTGTGTCTGCTACCGGATGGTGCCAGTTGTTAATACTTAACGCTAGCTCTAAGCTAGGCTTGCTCTCTTCTGCACTGGGTCCTATCGTGGCAGGATGGCCCAGATTAATGTACATAGTAATTGTATATAATGTAAATAATAGTAACGTAACTAAATCCATTTATGAACTTTACACTTTCCGTATTTCCATCATGCACTCGACACAACAGAGTGTGTGGCAAAATCTTGACTCTTCACGCCATTAAGGGTTGTGTTGTGATTTCCTACCTTTTTTAAAGTTGGAAAAACCAGTGTTCTGAAAAAAGTTTTAAATCATCCTCAGCTTGCTAAAGGCAGAGTTTGAAAAACAACAAAAACTTAGCTGTGAAGCAGAGAAAGCTGGTATACTCTTTCTACAATTGGCTTGCTACCGTGGAAAAGTAAGGGAGGATTATGTAACAACGCGAATAAGAACTGTACGATAGTCAAAAAGAAAAAAACGGACAACACAAGCGTTTCCTCCTGAACAGAATATTTGAACAGAGTTAACATTCTTATATACATCTGGAGTGCATGTGTAGAGCCAACTATGCTAGAACCCAACCCTGCGAATTGTGGCTGGCGGAAAACCCAAGAAGGAAGGCAACCAGTCTGGTATGACGGCCCCCAACTCCAACCAGAACTGACACCACAAAATAAAGCAAATGCCAAAAGAAACAAGCGGTTACAGCGACTACCTAGTCGCATCCGGTCTTCTGTTCAGTTTTGCCACTACCAATAGTGAGGCACACTTCTCTATCACGCATTGCAACAGCTATCTCTATTATATAATCTAAAAACAGTAACCATCAGAATTGCCCGTTTCAAATGTGTTAGCTTTTAAGCTTATTTTACGTTTTAGGCATAATTGTCAGAGTTTATGCCTAATTTACAACTAACGGAGATTTGGATTGTATACAGTAAGCCTATTCAGTTTTGCAACACGGTATGCCTCCGCGCACACAGTTACAGTGTTACAACGTAATGCGCAACGTAGCCTATACAGATCAGTGGTAGTAGGGGACAGGAGAAACGCTGCAGCAGCGGCTCGTAGCAACTATTGACGTTGCCATGATAACGTGATTTTAGACCTAATTTTCATTTTTTAGGCCTAATTTTTTTAACAACAGTTTTAGTTTAGCAGATAGCAGATAGGCCTAATGGAGAAATTGGTTCGATCATAAGCCTATTCACTCATGCAACAATGCAACGTTTAAGACTTTTAAACGAAGCTAAAATGTTTGTTTTTACGGCTGCGTTAACACAAATCTTTAGGATTTCAATTCGACAATGAAATGTTATTATTTAATTTAGTTGCATCGAAGTAGTCTATGAGCTATAAGGAGGCAACGATGTTTTAATTAGCCATGTTATTTAACTAACTTTTGACACTGAATCGAACGTTGTAAACAGTGGTCGTCAATTTCTGGTATTGTTGCGAAGTTGAAAAAACGACGGACGGACAAAGTCGTTGCAATAGTCTTCTCAGCCGGTACGGCTGTACAGAAGACTAAAAAGACTGAAGAAGACATGTCCAGTGATGACCAGCTGTCTGACTGTGAGAGTAGTGATTTGAACATTATCGAGTCCTCCAATAGACCTTTCATGGCTTTTTTGGTCTTTTGGGTTCCTCTCAGGTTGGTAACAAAATTATTGTTTAAAATCAACAACCCTACGTTTTCAATTTGTGGGCCCGATAATGGCTTAACAGCTCAAACTAAAGCAGTCTCCTGCAGGTATTAACATTGCACGACTAGCAAATATGCCAGGGAAATTTTATTTTCTGGGGTCCGCCATTTTGAATCCATGGTTTTAGTAGCTAACTAACCCAGTTTTGAGCCCAGTAATATACTAACAGCACATTTTGAAATGGAGAACACGTTCACAGCTTAATTTAGTTGCAAACCATTTGAAATTAGACACATAGCAAGCACCTGTACGAATTTTTACTTCCCGGCGGCGGGCATTTTGAATTGTTGGCTGTAGTGGCTTGCAGTCACAGATTTGTGTCCTTTGAGCTAATTTGACTTCGTGAAGTGCAAGGCATGCACAAGGGTCGATTTCGTTTCAAACCATTTGAAATTAGACGCATAACAAGCACCGGTACGAATTTTTTATTTCTGGCAGCGGCCATTTTGAATTTTTGGCTGTAGCGGCTAACCGCCCCCGTTTATCGCGTGGTAACATTGATTTTCGGATTCAGCAGGTCAAAATACGTAGAAAAAGTCATAGAACACAAATTAGATCACAAAGCTACAAGGCAAGAGGAAAAGACCAGTCTATTAGGCAGTGTTTGAGAAAACTTGAAATGAAAATCAAAGATATGTTTGTAAACCAAGTTCAAATGATAGCAAACATTTCCAAAAAACAAGGAGCCTGCTAAAATCACTCGTGAAAGTGCCATACCGCTGACTCGATCTTTACAGATACCTGAACATCTTCGCCCTAACTCAGGGAAACTCCAAACTGTGTGTCCGTGTATTGCTATAAACCAAAATCGTAAAATTGATCTGCTATCTTTGCATGTGGACCAAACAGAGCCGCAACGGACCAGTGTGCAACCGGGAAAAAGCATTGCTGCTTCAAATGATGATACAAATGTTCCAGTATACACCTTAACTGGGTTAAATCTCCGTTGGAAGTGATACCTCATCCTATGTCACCCTAAGAAAGCCAAAAAAAAAAAACCATACCGTATGAAATTCTTCTTCAAACCAGATGCAAGGCTTGAAGACATATCCAACTGATCCAGTGGACTACCGAAAATGTCAGAAATTAAATAAAGATAATCTAAGATAATCTAACCTAACTGGTGAACCTGCTGACAGGGCGGCGCTTGGTGGCCTGAGTAGGGATGAGGTATGGAACGAACCGTCTATTATTTCGTGAGATTCCCACGTTCGCTCATTGCGTGGCACCAACCACAGTCATCGAGGACCTGGACATGGCCTGGCCTGAAGACGAACCAACTAGTGGACATTCCACCGGAGGTTCTAAAACATACTGACCCTAGCCCTACACAAATTAGATCACAAAGCTACAAATCTGATTGTTAATGACCTATCTACTGCAGTACGCGAAATCAGACTTACAAAACCAAAAGCAAATCTCACGGTCTTTTCCCACGGTTAGGTCGACACATGGCTCATGAGGATTTTATGGCAAGCTAAGTAAACGTCCTCCTTAGGAAAATGTGTGTTTTACTAAACTGTAATTTTATTTCGATTGAAAGTCAAGTATAGATTAGTCTTGTGGCACGCGATGGCATTCATCTGACACGGCGTGAAAAGGATGTGCTACAAAACGAAATGATTGCTATTCACGCCAAACAAGAAAACCAAAAACTGCAAATGGGACGTTTCATTCTACTTTCCAGAAAACCCATTTCCAAGCTACACTCCCTCCAGTTGTAAACAATGTTCGTGAATTATGTTGTGTGTCTTTGAATGCTCGTAGCCTTGTGGCAAACTTGACTGAATTTTAACTTTTACTTGCGTCTGGACGTTTTGATCGTTTCTTAGTCGTGGAAACTTGGCTTAATGAGTCGGTTGTTGATTCCATGGTGATTGGGAACCACCCATACAGCATTTTATGCAGCGACCGGGGCTATAAAGTGGGAAGTGTTTGCGTCATTTTTAGGCATGGACTTACTCTTGAATTGGCTGCTGTCTCGGGTGATGCCGAGGCACTTTCTGTAAGGTTGTCTCCTTCCAACATAACTTCCTTGTCAGTTATATACCGAATGGTTTTGACGAACAACAAATTGGAAAGATGACAACTTTCCTAAATCTTGCACGCAAACATATCTGCCCAAATATTATTGTTGGAGATTTTTACCTGTTCATAGGTAAATTGAGAACATGGCTTTGCGGTAGATCGTAGCGACAATCTATTCCCAAATAACATTGCTGAGCATGGTCGTTGCAGAGCCAACTCGAGATGATCATACCCAGGATTTAGTTTTCACTGATGAGCGGCTGGTATACGATGTTCATGTTAATGAACACCTCGGCCTGAGTGACCATAACATGGTAACGTTTCAACTTCACGCCACATTCTCACCTGCTTCTGCAATTGATAAGTTTGATAAGTTGAAATTCCACCTGGGTGCGGTTGATTGGAATCAACATCTACGTGCAGACTACACCATAAATGAGACGTGGAACGTTTTAATTCCATTTTGCATCATAAGGTTTGCTTTTTGCAGCTCTCCCAGAAAGATCTTAAAAGGTTTGGCACCATGCCCTCGTGTTCCAAGCGTTATAAGGCTGTACCGAGAACATTTTTTATTGCCGAGCCGATCCCGAGCCGAGCGGTCAAAAAATGCCTGGTACGTTGAGCATAACCGAGCCGATCAGTGATGCCAAGCAGAACCGAGCAGCGTTAGTAATCACAGGGGTGCTGCTGGGAGTACCAGCTTTTTTCACATACCCGCTTTTCGTTTTTTTTTTCACATTTTTTCACGTACTTGCTTTTCGTTTTTTTCACATACCTACTTTTCATTTTCATATCACTTTTTCGTTCTCATATACCACAGTTTCACAATTCTTTAATATAATTTTTTTCCAGTAACTATTGTAATTTCTCTGTAATTTCACTCAAGAGAGTGAAAGCGAATTCAAAGCGACGCCAGCAATAAACCAATCAATTTTTTTTCGTATTCTAACAGATATGCCTACGTAATTCCGAGCCAAAAATGAAGACGGATAATTTGATTGTTTTTTTACTTCGTTTATGATTTTTGCCTTTTTTTTTACACCAACACTCGTGTTTTTTTTTTTACATTTTTCCTTTTTTTTTTTACTACTGGCAAACTTTCACATTTTTCAAACCGGCAGCAGCTCTGTAATCAGCACTCGCTAAATGCCAAGCAGGCTTCTAGATAGAACAATTATTTTCACTTAAGCACCTGATATAGCAGCAACCATAGGCTACTATTACTTTTCCCATACTGTATTTGATGACATATCGACAAATCTGGTGAGGCCCAATTAAACCTGCATTGACAACCATTATTTCTACAAAACAAGTATGATGAGTTAAGTTACTTTTAAGCTAATTAAAGTTTTAACAATTGACCATTCAAAACAATTAAATGAGTGCTGTTGACACTGAAACACTGACGTTTTTCTTGGTGACGGTGAGTTTCTGAACTTTTTCAGGTTTCAGCATTAAAAAAAAGTAGTTAATCTGCATCAATTACCTACAAATTTAGTTCCTGTATTGAATTCTGTGGTAGTCGTTCAACCTTCTTGCACCAGGAACCATGCATAGACTATAATTATCAACTGGAATACGTCAAAATGAAGCTTGAGTTCAAGGTCCATTGGACCCAGCATCGCGTACCAAGACTACACGAACCGCGCTGCTCGGCTCGGTTAAATGGACGTAATTGCTCGGTGTACCGAGCTTTGCCGATCATGCTCTGCTCACCGATAATCGGCTCGGCAGCTCGATATCAGTACAGCCTTAGTTATAAGGTAAACAAAACTGCATCAAATTTAATTGCATATAATAAATGCAGAAAGGCGTACGCATCAAATCTAAAAAATTGGCACAGTACATATGAAAAAAAAGGTTATCGCCGAGGGAAATGTGGCCTTCCTATTCAGATTTTTTTGTACTAAGACTGGTAGATGCAGATCTATTCCACCTCTTAAACGTTAGCAACTCTGTACTGTCTGACACCATGGACAAGGCAAACCTTTTAAATTCCCTTTTTGAAAAAAATGGTGTGGTGGATAATCAAAAAATTCCTTTACTAAATCATCAAACTGATAAACCGCCAAGCTGCGAAAATGTCTTCTTCACACCTTCAAATGTCCTTTCAGCTTTAACTGACATCAAACCTAGCCATGCTGTTGGACCAGATGGATTCTCAGCTTACTTCTATAAACAGATTGCCCCTCAGATAAATGTTCCTCTACGGCTCATGTGACGCCTGAATTTAAGAAAGGTAATGCAGCTGACCCCACAAATTATCGACCTATTTACCTCACTGTGGTGCCGTGCAAATTAATGGAGACAATTTGCAAGCACATTATGTACCACATACTAAGCCACGACCTTATCAAACATGACCAGTACGGTTTTCTGCCGGGTCGTTCTTCTGTACATCAGTTGTACATGCACTGGACAAACGGACCAGTGCCCTTGACCTGGGAATCTCATCTAATTTAATCCTGTTTGACTTCCAAAAGGCCTTCGAGTCTGTGGTACATGAGAAACTTTTTTTATAAGTTGTCCTACTGCGGATTAAGTGGAAAACTTTTAAATTGGATCCGTGCGTTTGTCACAAGCCATGCGCAGTGTGTTGTTATTGGTGAATGTAGTTCTTCCCCGGCCCATATCATCAGTGGGGTCCCTCAGGGCTCCGTTCTTGGCCCACTGTTATTCATTCTGTTCTGTTTAGTAGATAAATTGGTAGAAAACAAGTCCTTTTGAACAGTCCCCCAGTCCCCCCTGCTGCTCCCCTCCTTCCTTTCTGCAGATGGGGGTTCCTTTCAGTCTTCTGTACAGTCGTACCGGCTGAGCAGACTATTGCAACGACTTAACGCAGCCGACTTAACGTAAAAATTAAAATATTTTATCTTCGTTTAAAAGAGTCTTGTTGCATGTATGAATAGGCTCACGGTCGAACCAAATTCTCCATTAGGTCTGTCAGTCGTACCGGCTGAGCAGACTATTGCAACGACTTAACGCAGCCGACTTAACGTAAAAATTAAACTATTTTATCTTCGTTTAAAAGAGTCTTGTTGCATGTATGAATAGGCTCACGGTCGAACCAAATTCTCCATTAGGCCTATCTGCTATTTACGAAACTAAAGCTGCAGTAAAAAAATTAGGCCTAAAAAATAAAAATTAGATCTAAAATCACGTTATCATGGCAACGCAAGTTGCTACGAGTCGATGCTGGCTTTCTCAACCGCGTTTCTCCTGCCCCTTCCCTACTACCACTGATCTATATATGCTACGTTGCGCATTATGTTGTAAAACTGTAAATGTGTGCCCGGAGGCATATCGTGTTGCAAAAATGAATAAGCTTACTCTATACAATCCAAATCTCAGTTAGTTGCTACTAACAAAAATTAAAAGTTGTAAATTAGGCCTAAATGCCTAAAATGTAAAATAGGCTTAAAAACTAGCACATTTTTAACGGGCAATTCTGATGGTTACTGCTTTTAGATTATATAACAGAGATAGCTGTTGCAATGCGTCATAGAGAAGTGTGCCTCACTGTTGGTAGTGGCAGAACTGTGCAAAAGACCAAATGCGACTAGGCAGTCACTGTAGCCACTTGTTTTGAGAGCCCCCTTCTAATTTTTTTGCGTTTTTATTTAAAGTGTTGCTGTTTGTGGAAGCATTTTTCAGCATGTAACTTTCTCGTTGTGACCTTCTTATTTGAATGTTTTTGAGGGTTTCCCCACCAGGAAATGGGTCGGTCATCGGCCTATTTGTTTACAAGTGAAAGTTACAGAAGCCAGTCACCTCGAAAAGTAACTAGCAGCCTCTTACGCTTTCGGCTACATTCTCAGGGTAAAATTCATGAGGTGTATGACATTTGATAAATTGTCAGATGGATTTATTTTTTACAGCAAAAATTTTATGAGAGACGCATCATCAAAATTATAGGTAATAAGGCTGGGAAAAAAGTTTAGTTCACGGGCATTTCAAATATTGAAAAATGACCAATTTATTTATTTTTACTAATTTTGAAAATGCTACGAAAACGCTCAAAATTTTTCTTTAACCAGAAACAACATACATATGCGCATGTCAAGAAATAAAAGTTGAATAATTTTTCTTTAACGTATAGGCCTAGACGCACATTTCAAAATTATTTAGATCAGTTTGACGTTTTTTTTTGTTTGTATTTTTCGTAACCAACATTTCTTTTAGCTACGAAAACACGGTAACAGCCAAGTAACTCACTTTCCAATTTATGCCGTTATTTAGGGTGAAATTAAACTTCTAGATAATTGATATTCACTAAAAAATTGCCAGATGCATGGCCAAGTCGGGTTTTTGGTGCATTTGGCAATTTTTTCATCACAATCAGCCAGTAATACTGTTTAACCCTTTGAACGAGCCACGTATATTAATATTTCATAATTAGGCATTTTTCTACTCGTATTTAACACAGGAATCTTTAGCTCCTACGGGTACCGCGTGCAAAGTGTAAAAATGAAAATACTTTAACACGCAAGGAAACTTCAAACATCGTTTTTGCAGACCAATTACCCTAAGATTTCCCGCCTAGTCTAGTTCATAGTCTAGAAAACAACGAGGCCTTTAGGTCAAAATTAAACCTTGAATACTTCTTCATTGGAAAAAAAAATGATTTCACTGCACTAACGTAAACAAAACTCTAGCCTATACAAATTCGTACTTAAAACAAATTCATATTTAGAATAAAACAAAGAATAAAACAAATTCGTACTTAGAATAGAACAAAGAATAAAACAAATTCGTACTTAGAATAGAACAAAGAATAAAACAAATTCGTACTTAAAACTTTTTGTTTAAAAAGTCAGAATTTCGTCAAAAATAGGATATTGATCACCCTGCAGATTTTTTAAACTATTACGTGCTATGTGATTACTAAATTGCGGAAATGAAAAACTTTATCCTAAAAACTAATTTTAAGCCTTGTAATAATTCTAAAAACTTTTCTAAAAACTTTTTTATGTAAAAATAAATGTTTACCTGGTCTGCTGACTTGATGCTTCACCTGTCAAAATTAGTTTGGCAAATGCTCGATAAGTGTGACAAACCCGACTTTTAAAGGGATTATCATTTAGGTTAGTAAAATTTTAGCCCCTGGAAACGTTTGAAAAATGAGACCAGGAAATGAACTCTGATGTGGATGGGAACTTCCTAGCGGCCATTTTGGATTGTGCAATTTAAATTAGATTTCCTTGGGAATGAGGTCAGCAAAATGGGTATTTAAACTGAGGTTTTCTGTGTTTCAAATCAGTACTCTCCTGGATTTCCAGGAGAAGACTCGTTATCCCTAGCTCGTTAAAGAATACAAGAGACAAAATTAGGTGTTTTTTCCAACAAGCGTCACCTTAGCTCGGATAAATTAGTCATTCTTTGACAGGATACAAAATTAGGTTTTTTTTTTTACTAACAGACATGAGCAATCTAGAGGTCATGAAAGCTAAATAAGTACTTTCACAGAATTAGAGTTGCTTATCAAACAGTAAGTATCTATTTTACAAGTTATTATTTTTTATTGTAATTTTAGTATTTTCAAAAGTAATAATAATACTTAGTGCTTTTGAGTAGATCTAATGTAGGATCATGTTTAAACAAATATTGCTTCAATAATGCTCCTAAGTTGGTTGGTTGGTTGGTCTAAGAGAACAGAAGCATGGGTGAGGGGGGAATTCAGATCACATAATGGTGGAATGCAGAGGGGGCGGAGGTAACAGAGGCAGAGGTGTAAAGGTGTAATTGTTCAGCTTTTACGTGGTTTTCCGCTTTTTTCATTTCCTAAAAACCAATAAAATGTAATGCAAGACATAAATAAATTAATCTGGTTAGTTCTCTTTCCGCGGATTACAGTTGGACAATTTCTCATCCTTGCAGAGGGTAAACAGGGGGGGGAGAGGATTCAGACTACATAATGATGGGAATGCAGAGGGGGCAGAGGTTACAGAGGGTAATCAGGGTGGGGGGGGGGGTTATTGTAGCTTTGGTTTTTTTAAAGTTACTAATTTTCCAAGATGGATAGGAAAAGAAAATGGATTATCAGTACAAAAAGCATAAATTATGAGTGTGTAGCAATTTATACATAAAACTAGATTAAAAACAGCATAGCCAGAACTGTGGGAAATAGAAAGTGCATTATCACTAAGGTTAGACGTGCCAAGGGGCACAAAGTTGAAAATAGTTATGTTTAGTTTCACATTTAAGGTATTTTAATAGCAACTCTTTGCATAGTTTTTATTTGCAATTACGAATTCATCAATATTAAAAAAACCAATAGTCTTTGTCTTTCTTACGAGACCACAGTATCGGGAGAAAGAACGCCAAAAAATTGAATTATTGGACACAGCGTCATTCATTTCTATCGGGTGTCAAGGTAGGAGCAAACGCCCTTGTTTGTCCGTCTGGCTTGCTTGAATGACCCGTCATACCAGAATGTTGGCTTTAGTCTAGGGCGTCTTGAGACTTTTGCCTGAATATTTACGCAAGTATCTCATCCTTAGATCGTGTCTAGAGAAGGACAGTTGTGAAATACTGCAGTGATCGTATTTTGCAGAGAATTGAAAAAAGAGTTGTTAAGTGATTTTCGTTATTTGAAGATTTTTTGGGGGGGAGGGGGTTGTGTTATCAGGGTTACAGTGCTTGCAAGCAGAGATTGTTCAGATACTGGAAATAGTCGAAAAAATATTTTTACACTGGAAAATATTGGAACATACTTGAAAATGATTTTTTTATTCAGAAATATTAACCCAACCTTAAATTATTATAAGCCACTAATTTTTCGCGAGCAGTTCTGATTTGCCTTTGCCGCATTTCTGATAAAATTTCGACTATCTCATTTCTATGTCCGTCGTGGCCTGCTAGAGTGGATTTATACAAAAGCCCGAGTCTCTTAATCAGGTCGTTAGGATCGACGTAATATTTATAATCCACTCTGCTACCCGCTTTTTTAACCATGCCAGTCCCTTGCTTGTTGAGGTCGTCCCAAATAGAAGCGATAACAGACCTGCACTTGGCACTCCGATTAGATTTTGGTTTACGAGTATTTGGGTCGTTGTTGTGATAAGTAGCGTTAGTATTTTTTAACATGGCCGCGTAAGCTGCTTTAACTTCCGGCGCGATGGAAGTTTCTTTTAATTCTTTGAAAATAAGGAAATTCCAAAGCCCGCGGCTCCCTATGTAATGTTGGTTTTCGATCAGTATGTCATTTTCAAAGATTTTTTTGACGGGAATCGTTACGTAACTTCACAGGTTGTAATGAGGTTGCATCTCTTCACACGTTTTCACTGTTGTTGCATCATGTGTGAATATGCCAGAGTATTAGGCGATTAATTCATAGTAAATGACAAACGCACGTGTCCGTGTGGGCTGACAATGGTTAGCGTAATAACGTTGTATTATTAAGCTTGCTTCTTCGCTGAGCCGAGCTGTCGAACGGTTCAAACCTAAATACCCATCAGCAGAATTTCCGCCATGTTTGTCCCCGAAATTCTACTGCCGATTGTTTCCCATGTTGTACCTAACGTAGAATCAGCAACCCTGATTGACAGAGTAGAGACCGCACCCATGTTAAAGAGATTGTCTTCTGGGGCTTAGACTTTTCTAGAATTTTTACTCTAATGTGACGACGTCGCCACAAAACAACTTCCCTGAATAAACCAAGATTTGCCGTCATGGTTGTAACAAATTTCTTACTACTAACTAGTTTCACTCCCTAGGCCCTGATCAGTTGTTGGCGACGTAACCAGGCGGATTCTGTCCCGGACACTTTCGTAACACTTTCTCTATCTACATTAGCGTATCCACTGAGCTATCATGACGGAGATCGGCGCCGGGACAATTCCAACTGCGTAGGTGGAAACGTCAGCCTTGTCAATCCCATTTTCCTTTTGGGGGCAAATTCGTTTGCTCCTCACATTTTAACCGTTTTATTACCAAAGGTCAGCTCATTTTTTGTCTTATCATACTGTAGCCCGAATACTGGGTCTTTGAGATTTTTGAAAAATTTTACCTAGAAATATTAAGCAGTGTCTCCAATATTCTGACCAGGTAACAAACTATCAAGGGACCTTAGAGTGGTGATGTTAGGAAGCTCAGGCGGGGTAGAAATGCGTCTTGCTTGTACCGCGGAATATGTAGAGGTGAGTTTAAGACCAGTGCTCGTAGAGGCGTATTCGGTTTTGGTGTCGGGAGGAATTCACATTATAGGAGCTTGAGCTGGTATTGAATATTAGGCAAGACTAAAATTGAGAGGGGTCGACAATGTCTTCTCACTAGGAGTAACGGCTTGGAAAGGACCCGGGGATAAACCCAATGCTTTGTAGTCATCCTCGTCACTTTCTTCATATTTGTACGCTTTAATCGGGGTCGTCTGTGTGGCTAGAGTGTCTTTAAGAGGCGTAGTTTGCGTGGCTGCACCGAGCACCGGTCTCGGTTTCAGAGTGCTTACTACAGGCTTAAAAAAATTCTTGTAGCGATTCTTCTCATTCTCTCTCGCCCAAACGTCGATTTAGAAACTTTTTAGTTAAACGTTTTTTGAGTTTTTGCGATTTCTCGTTTTGTCTCCATTCTTTTGTTTTGTAACGTGCGTAACATGAAATACAAAATGTGCACCTTGCTATTATGTGAAGTGGCTGTGCACCCTCTCAATTGCCGCCTCGTGCGCCAATTGGTAGAGCGCCAGCAGCTTTGTATAAACGGTGCCTGCTGGCCTAAACCAGCAGGAACCAGACCAATGCAGTACGCCGTCAGGTGACGTAAACCCTGAGGCTAGATCTATTGTTCGCGATCGTATAAATACCGATCCGCAGCACTCGATCGAGGACTTGTTGGGGAGAGATCGAAAGAAACGGTTGGACCTCTCTGGACTTAGGATCAGTGCGAGCTTGTCTTGAACTGATGCCTAATATGTGATGCTCTGTGCTTGGTCCCCTAGCCTAGTATTAAGGAATAAATTGGAATTGAGTACTTGTACCTGAAACCGATCATCTATTCCCTGAGCACTTACATATTTTGGGGGCCGTCCGGGATTACCTAAACCTTCGGAATAGGAAATTCATGTTTTCCAAACCTTCGGGATGGAAAAAAGCATGAAAAATTTCTGGCGCCTATTTCGGGGACCTTGTCCTTTGGGATTCGAATCCGACACTTCGGTGCTTCCGATTCGATAAAAAATTCCGATGGTAAAGTGAACCTAATTGGGGCAATTCGTGTAGGGAAAACCACGAAGGGCCGCATTAAAAATTAAAATTAGTAATCCACCCAACTGCGGAATTAAACGAAGTCTAGCTCAAACTTTGTTTAAATTCCTAACATTTTGACGTAACACTCTTAGCGGGGACAAGTTCGAATCTGAATAAATCCATTCCGAATTGGAACCCGTCTTCCACACAAGATGTGCCAAAATCTTTCTTATTTTCCGCGACCAAGGTAGTATTTCTACTTTCCAAGATCCTTGCCCATTTTTGTGCGTTACTTAAATTCAAATTTCGTACTACTAATGGTCGTGAAATAAGAGGTTTCCAAGCGTAATCGGTAGTCCCACTTCCGACTCCCAATTTTGCTCTTACTGTGAGAAAAAAAAATTTCTCTTCCCCCTTTTTTTTTCTTATTCTGAAAGTTTGTTTTTCGACTTTGGTCTTTTTAATTCCCCAAATCTACTTAAACTTCAATCACAAATTTGCGTTATTTTTGACACAAATTAAAAATTCATAAGTCTACTAGTTTCCACAAAATTCACAATAATAAGTATGTGGTTCGCTTATTACCGTTTTGCTAAACATTCAACTTGTAGCCTAAAAGTGCGTTTGTGCATTTTTCGACTTTTGCAATTTGCGTTTGTGTATGGTTTTTGTCCCCTTCACTCCGTTATTTGGAAGTTACTTTATTTTCTTTCCAGAAAAATGGTGATTTTATTTCTGCCAAGTTTTTAGGCCTAGCATTAATAAACTAACAGCTCCCAAGTTTGTTTTTATTTTCAGAGAAAAAAAAAGAGTGTTTTCTATTCATGCTAACTGGTTCTGTTTAGCGTAATAAAAAATTGGCTTGCCAAGGTTGTCCACGCACGTGGCCACAGGCTGGATCTCAGCTCACCCCCAAGTGTTGTAAATCCCCTAGCAACGGGCTGCGTACCCACTGCCAAGACTCTTCACAATGGTTTTACTTGATTTTTAATTAATAATCCAGTTTGTGGAAACTAGTAGACTTATGAATTTTTAATTTGTGTCAAAAATAACGCAAATTTGTGATTGAAGTTTAAGTAGATTTGGGGAATTAAAAAGACCAAAGTCGAAAAACAAACTTTCAGAATAAGAAAAAAAGAGGGGGAAGAGAAATTTTTTTTTCTCACAGTAAGAGCAAAATTGGGAGTCGGAAGTGGGACTACCGATTACGCTTGGAAACCTCTTATTTCACGACCATTAGTAGTACGAAATTTGAATTTAAGTAACGCACAAAAATGGGCAAGGATCTTGGAAAGTAGAAATACTACCTTGGTCGCGGAAAATGGGAAAGATTTTGGCACATCTTGTGTGGAAGACGGGTTCCAATTCGGAATGGATTTATTCAGATTCGAACTTGTCCCCGCTAAGAGTGTTACGTCAAAATGTTAGGAATTTAAACAAAGTTTGAGCTAGACTTCGTTTAATTCCGCAGTTGGGTGGATTACTACTCAACGATCTGGAGTAAATAAAAAACTGACGATTTGTGAAGCTAGTCCGAAAGGAACATACTAATTTCTGCAAATTGGCGACTTGGCTTGGATGCAATTTTTTTATTGTGTTCAGGAAAAGTGGAGTTCTTTTTCTTATTCTGAGTGTTTCTGGAAACGGAACTGGTTTGTCATACACACCCCCCCCCCCGCTCCTAAAGACATGAATGCGTATGCAGGTTCATTGTCGTATGGATTACAGGGAATGGCGAGCTGTAGAATTTGTTAATATAGTGACTGGAAGTAGGCTTTGGATTACGAATTGTTACAGACATAACTTTGGATGGTTAAAAGGTGAAAAAAAAAAGAAGTTGTGATTTGGATCCGAAAATTCAAATGCGCAGTGCAGCTGCAACCACTGATTTAACTGACCAAAGTTTGGATTTTGAAAATGAGAAAAACTGAGCGGAAGCCGTGGCTACGGGTCAAACTCAATTTTTCTTTTTCAAAATTGGGCTAGACACGCCCAATAGCGTACAAACGATGATCGCATCCTCATATACGCTGTATGCAGATTTCACAAATCTTGCACACAGGAATATGTGCGGTGGCGTCCGAAAGAGACCTATGATTTGGACACGAAAGTCCAAAATAGGTTAATTTTCGAAGGCTTTGATGCAAGGCAATCCTGGCGAAAACCTCGGAGTGGCTATACAGAGAAGCACCTGTGTTGCACATAGCGGAGCTTTGGTTGACCGGAAGGAATCAATTCAATGAAGCACACGGACGGAATCTAATTTAAGGTGCAGTTCGAAAACGATGTTTTCATGAGACTGATGTGATTTATTTTAGTTTCAAGTGATGTTCAACTCGGTGGTGGACACATTGATAAGTTGTTTGGTCTTCTAGGTCAGTGAGACAACTACAGTGTGAAGTAGGGCATGTAAGGCGTGTAGCACGATCCCGATGGAATGGTTTATTCCGTAAGAGACGCGATATGAGAGTACGTCACTCTCGGCATATGGTCACTGGACTTGGTGACATGTGGACTACGGCCGTAGTTCGTTTTAAATGTGGGAGAACCTCCTGTGAGGACCTCTGCCCGCATGCGGGATGGCAGTGCGAGGTCAAGCTCTTCATAGCGTGTTTGGGCAAAGCTGCGGGCTCGCTCTAGTGGCGTATGTCCAGATGCACTTTACCAACACGTGATTGCTGCGATCTAAGGACACAACCTATGAAAATAGATTGAAGAATCAGGTTGAATGTTCGGATTGGGGTAGAGTGTTCGATGTGTGATAGGGTAGGAGGTCTTGGCAGCCAAACCCCCCTTAAAACCAGAGGCACTCCTGATGACCGCAATTCCGGAATTCTGCTGAATGTTTGAACGTTACATTCCCAGGAGGTGAACAGTAAAGGGTGAAAAGACTCTTTTCTGTAAACTACAGAAAGTATTGGTGAGAGCGCCAAATTTTTCTCTCGGCCACTGACTGACTGGCTGCTGGACGTGCTTTGCACAAACTTGACGGTGGCTACCATTCGCTCATCCGCTCGAGAGGGCACAACCGATGGATGGGACCACCAGAAAGTCATCACAGGACGTGGACGGCACGTGTGGGTGTTGTTCGGCTGAACGAAGATGAAGTGTGCATACTTCGTGGTGTGTGCAGATGGGCTACAAGTGTGGTGTAGGAGAGTGGAAGTGCACAGATAGGACTGTGTGAAGTGCAGCGATGCCGACTACACATGGTGGTCGGAAGTTGCGTGGGAAGAAGTGCTTCGGGACACTTCATTTGGTGTGTGTGATGGTGTGAGTCAAAGGACTTCGAAATGGTTTTCGATTAATGGAGTTTCGGGAAGGCAACGAGCTGTTGGCAACATAGGCGGTGTACAGATGACTGACCTGCAAGACATCCACATGGAAGCGTCAAAGGTTCAGGCATGAAGCACGGAGGTGCATGTACGAAGACCTTGGTGGAGCCGCACGTCGGGAGACGATCCGAATGACATTTCTACGTGGTGTAAATATGTACAGGGAATGACGAGGAACTGTGTATATAACCGTTGGTGTGACTTGGAGGTGTGTACATAGCCAGGTGGGAGAGGAAGTTCGTCGGAGAAGATAGGATCGGCAGGCTCGACAGGGTCGAATCTTCAGATGCAGGAATGTGGTTGGGGTGTCTGGTCTTAGCCCATTAAAGAAATTCATTGGAAGTTTCTCGGACAGGTTAGGAGCCCTGGCCATAGGAGGGCAGAAGAGGAGGAGACACCTGGGAGGAGGTGTAAGTCCAGCTTTGTGGGTGAATACGAACTTTGAGGTTTGTCATACGGTTGGAGAAACCATTCAGGTGTGATTGGTGCGTGGAACTTCGGATATTCAAAAGAACAATTCACATAATTATGTGAAGCCTTTGTATGTGTGGACCTGCACACACCACAATTCCGTTTGCTGAAATTTGTGTAGAGTAAATTAGCTTTTTAGTCGCCGACCACCACTACGGGTACGAGGAAAGGGTCTTTGTGAAAAGGTGTCATGAAACTCTGTATGGTTTTTAAAAATTTTTGAATAAATTTTTTCAATGAATTTTTTTTTCAACTTTTTGCAGGGCAGTGGGCTAGTATCATATAAGGTAGGTCTCTCCTTGCCTAAGCAAACACTTAGGGAGGGGGTGATGTAACGTGCGTAATACAAGTTGTGCTGCATGGCCAACACCATGCAGTGCACCTTGCTATTACGTGAAGTGGCTGTGTGCCCTCTCAATTGCTGCCTCGTGCGCCAATTGGCAGAGCGCCAGCAGCTTTGTATAAACGGTGCCTGCTGGCCTAAACCAGGAGGAACCGGACCAATGCAGTACACCGTCACATGACGTAAATCCTGAGGCTAGATCTATTGTTCGCGATCGTATAAATACCAATCCGCAGCACTCGATTGAGGACTTGTTGGGGAGAGGTCAAACGAAACGGTTGGACATCTCTGAACTTAGGGTCAGTACGAGCTTGTCTTGAACTAATGCCTAATATGTGATGCTCTGTGCTTGGTCCCCTAGCCTAGCATTAAGGAATAAATTGTAATTGAGTACCTGAAACCGATCGTCTATTCCCTGAGCACTTACAGTTTATAGGCAAAAATGAACATTTATACCTCCCCTCGTTTAACGTTTTGTTAATCGATAAAAACTCGTAAAGTTTTTTTTCAACAATTTTGACATTTTAAACTCATCCACCAAAAAAAGGATTATTAAATTTGCATTATCTCTAACCACTTGCTTAGGAATTCTCATGTAGGACTGACTGCAATAAATGACATCGGCGTTCGAATGACGTCCTTGGCCAAATTAGCGCTCTATGTTTGTTTGTTTATCTAAAAGGCAGTCGTCAAACAGAATAAGGTTTCTAAATTTTGGGTCCAGTTCTTCGGGCAGAATTGAATCTCTTTGAGAAACGTGAAAAAATGCGACATCCCTTTCAATCTTTTCCTTAATTTCGGCAAATATAGACTGCAATGCTTTGTACTTTGGTTGACATAAAGTTTTACTGTAAATAAATAATCTATCATAATCCAACCATCGTTTGTTACAGATGAAATTAAACAGCAAGTTTTTCCACAATTTGCGGGGCCTATAATTAAGCATCTGATATTTGAAGGTAAGAATGGGTGATTTTTCGGTTCTTTCTACAAAAAAGTCGGTAGTTTTTAATTTCCATCACGTTTTTTATTTACACCTTTTTATTATTGCTTACAGAGATACTAAAATCTTCATCTGAAAACTTTCCGCTGGAGACATCGGGATGCACCACTCCATATTCAACACTACACCACAACTTCAGGTTACTGGGAGAATCACTGGTAACATATACTGCATTAATTCTCGCGGTAACTTCCGTCAAGTCTAAAGCACTGTAAGATGGTAAGTTAAACCACGGTTTGTCTACTACGTTTTTGTTAAGTTTACCTTTTGTTTTGGGGATATTTTCGTAAACCCAAGTTTTAAGACATAGCGGTTTATTGCAGTCGCTTGCCTTTTCGCAAGAGGAGTAACAGTAGAAGCTGTATGAATAGAATTAGGATAATTGAACATGGTCAAGGAAACTGATTTTTGATCTTCACACTCGATCGTCTAAGATTTTTTAACAATTTTTGAGTTTAAGGTTCGCTGGACAAAATCCACCCTTTATACTTTGATTTTTCGTTCAAAAAAGGAGTTCTCGTGCCCTTTAAATCGTTAAACTGTATGGAAGGAGACAAGTTACACTTTAAACCATCGTTAATTTTTGTACTTTATCATCTTTAACTTTCAGCAAGAGATTGGTGAGATTTGTTTGCTAGATTGGTTGAGTCATTTTGAGGTATATCTATATTCCTTTTTTAAATATTAAAAAAAATGGGGAGGGGGAGGGTCAATCTACCGAGTAAATTGGTTCGAAGAAATTCATTAAAGACTCAGTTTGTTAGAATAAGAGGTGCAATAATCTGAGAAATAAAAAGAAAACACGACTGCCACGGTTGGAACTCGAACCCGTAACAACCGCTTACTAAGTCGGGGATATTAACAGTACGTGGATGTCCTGAGTTCTAGTCCCTGTTGGGAAAGTTGTGTGTTCTTTTTCTTTTAGGCTGTTGCAACTCGAATTCTCACAAACCCATTCTTTTAATGCACGTTGTTTTGTTTCATTCCTTACTCCGTCAGCGTGTGTTTTTTTTTTGGGGGGGGGGGGGGCTTTTGACTTCAGTTTTTGAACTTAGGGCAGGTCTTCCATTCAAATTTTAAATAAGTATGAAAACCAATCTTAAAACAAACCTTAAAATATTTAGTTATTTTTTTTTTTTAAAACCATCGTACATCTTTTTTTTTTGGCTCAAAAATACTTTTTCAGCTTTTTTGTTCAAGGCCACTCTCTTACCTGGGGAGGGGAGATTCGTTTATTTAAAAAAGATGTCTTAATAAGTTTGGACAATCGTTGAAAAGGATGAGAGGGGAAGGGGGTGAAGTGGTGGAAGTCAGTCCGAGAGGACAGCCCGTGCTAGGGTACGTATTGACACCCGAAAGCAACTATGATATGCAAAATAAGCGTTTAACCAAAGTAGGAGCAGGTAGGTATAAACTCTGAAGACACGGTAAATTATTCTCAGATCGGTCCTAGCAATGCCAACGGCAAAAAACTACCTTTCTTTTTTCGAGATCTTGTTTTGAGTGCCATATTATTTTTTATTATTTAATAAACAACTTTGACTTTGCCTCTATCTAACTTTATAGATTCATTTTCCTGTCTCCATTGAGCAGAGCGTGACAAGTAGTGTTAGCTGGCACTGCTGCCCTAAACTTCAGTTTGACTTGTACATCCACGATTCTCGATTGAAGCCTCTTGGACTGTTTGGAGCAATCCAACACCATGAGAGGATAGGCTTTCTTGAACTGAAGCATGTCGAAACTCAAGTCGTTGGTGTCAGCACAGCAGCCTAAATTGCTGCGCCGTTCTGTAGAAGCCGACGTACTCTCCAGTACCATAATTTGCGTTCAAATCAAGAAATGGATATCTTTCTGAATTTAGAGTCAATTGAGCGTCTTGCAGACTGCAGTGATCGAACACGCCAGCATTTTTAACTAAAGAGTCCTGCCTGTTAGTTTGAAAAGCTAGAACTATCCACCTAGGTTTTTCAACCGCGGAAGTAGTCAGCATGCGCCAGGTGAAGCTAGTATTTTGAAGATGGCGCTGCCGCTGCTATAAAGATGGCGTTCGTGTCACTCGCTCGCATGAGTGTGAGCACGTGTTTAGTTCTGTAGAGTAGCTTATTGTAATTTTCGAAAAATCCCATGATGTGTTTCAGAATGTAAAGCTTCCCTTGGGAGTTGTTTCAATGATGATGGATGCGTGCCACTGTTTGAATCCCAAGTTCTTGGTTAGTTCAGCCACGACTGAAGCCGCACTATCCAGCGCCCAGTACTGACCGAGCAGAGCTGGTTGCTCCGCCGAGCCGTAGGTTTGGTACCCTTCATCAGAGTACCAAACCCCGTATAATTTAACTCGTGGACTTGTTTATCACCGAGATGGTATATGATGTTAGAAAACAGGAACATGGGAGCATTATTAATCAAAGCAGCTATGTCAGCGTCGGCATAAGTTGAGTCATCGTCCTTCAGCAACCTCCCTTTAATCAGGAGGTAACTATTGGCAACGTGCAGAAATAAATCTTGGTTTTCTACATGTATGCGGATTTCCGAATTTACGTTGAGATTGGTGCCAACAATAGGATTGTATTCGTGGTAGATGTAAGACTCGACCGATGAATCGTACACCAAAGGTTTGTTGATTTTTAAGTAATCTTCCACTACGCTCATTTTCTAGGTGTTATGAATTTGATAAAAGCTTTGTTTCTAGGTGTCAAACCGTTTTTTTTTTTTATTATTAAGAGTTAAAATTAAGAAATAGTCCTTTCCCTTTTTTCCAAACACGAGCGTTTTTATCCTTTTTTTTTTTAATTCATAGATCTCAAATGAAGTCGCACCGTGAGCGTCTCACCATTTAAATCCAATGGCTCGTTGGTCTGAGACGTGAGCCAAACTCTTATACTTCTGATTAACTTTGTAGTAACTGGAAGGTAAATTAAATTATGCGGGGCCTGTATGATTTTGAAACCGGGCGGTGAATTGGGATAAAAGGAGTATAAAGTGGACCGAGTGTCGCTGTTTAGGTACTAATTGCCTATGATATCGACGTGTACGAAAATTGCGTTGATGCTGACAATGTCGACTGTATTTTGACTTTGTCGACTTCTCACGTAGTTCCCTAAGTCAAACCCCAAAACTGGAGCCAAACTCCCGAAAAAGATATTCCGTAATTCGGATCGGTAATTATCAAGTTGGTTCTTAAAGTGTTTAGATTCGGAAGAATCGTAATGGCATCCTTGCTATGGCCATTCGTATCTAACGCTGACTTGAGAAATTTATTCAAATTCTCGATTTCGTAAGCACCGGGACTTACTAACACTTTGTGCCATGAAGCGCCAGCATCTGAGGTGTACTGAATTTCGTTATTTTTTGACGTGGTGTTGTGTAAGTATCTAAATTAAGCAGAGCCAATTTGTAATTTTTTCAGAGTCCAAATGAATGGGTGTGTTTAGATTAATTTTCAAGTTGGAGTCTTTGCCAGCGAGAATAATCGAACAGGAATTCATAATTTCTTTTTTTTTAAAGAGATGAAAATAGATTGTACTATAGTAAAAAAAGCAAGAGATGAAATATTGCGTCAAATGTAAACGTTCGACTCCTAACTAGTCGAAGGCCCCAGTTTCTACAACTTCACGAAACAACAGACCGAAAAAAAGCTTACTTCATCAGAGTTGGGAAGAGACTCGTGAACAAAATCATAGATAACTTGCCCATTGAAATACATTTACCGGGGTATCAATACTGCGGTCTGGGAACTCAGCTGAAGAAGCTACTGGCATGAGGAGATCCTGGAATAAATAAACTAGACGAAGCTTGCAAAGAACACGGTATAGCTTACGCCGAAAGCTCAAAGGGCCGATGAAGTTCTAATTTCAAAAGCTCAAAGGGTGAGAGAGGATCCATCTCTGGAATGGAGGGAAAAGCTAGTTGCTTCCGTCGTTAAGAAAATTATGAAAACAAAACTCAGGTTTGGACAGGGAAATTTTAAAAAAGGATCAACTTGTAAACGAACTTCACAAACCAACACGGAAAAATTTTCCGAGATGGAAGGTGATTGTACTGGGCCTAAACGATCTATGGTAGGCTGACTTGGGGGAGATGATACCGTACGCTAAGCTAATTAAAGGATTTAACTACCTTCTGACTTGCATTAACGTCATGTCCAAGTTTGCTTGGGCCATTCCTCTTAAATCTAAAACCGGTCTAGATGTTACCGAAGCTTTCAAGAAGATACTCTCAGGAGTGACCGCCCCTAAAAATGTACAAGTCGATTTAGGTAGTAAGTTCTACAATAAAGACTTACCCAAGTGCTACCTAGGCGCCATAACATCAACATGTACACTACGTACGAAGAAAGCGAGCGTGGTTGAATGTTTCAACAGAACGCTGAAAACTTGAATGTGGAAAAAAATCACCAGGCAGGGGAATTACAAGTGGATACACATTATCGACGAGTTTTTTTCGCAATAAAACGACACGGTTCATTCTATCACAAAACTGAAACCTAGGGAAGTAACCAGACGTCACGAACCGTTGCTGAGAAGAACTAGCCCTAAACAACTGCTAGAGAAACCCAAGTTCGCCGTAGGAAATAAAGTCAGGATTTCTAAAGTTAAAAAAATTTTCGACAAAGGATATTTGCAAAATTTTACCAACGAAGTATTCACGATCCGTAAAGTGCAAAAAACCCAACCAGTTACGTATCTTTTAAAGGACGAGTCGGGTGAACCGGTGCTCGGAGGTTTCTACGAACAGGAAATTCAAAAAACCCAAGTTCCAGATTTATTTCTAGTGGAGCAAGTATTACGTAAAAAGAGGGGAAAAGATGGAAAAATGCTTCATTTCGTTAAATGGAAGGGCTATGACTTCAAGTACAACAACTGAACGGATAATATAGATAGTTTAAGCTGAATTCGCATGCCCATAAGCTAGAGTAACGACTGCATCGTCGCATACCCATCTCTTGTCGTTGTAGGGACTGAAAGCCAACTTGTTGATGATGACAGTTTTTACTTCGCGTGCCTCCGGACGAAGCACGACGCTATTATTAAACAAGCACATTCCTGTATGTTTCGTGCACCACTTGTGCTGTTTTCTTAATGCTTTGGCAAGCCATTTTGTTCTTCCCATCTGATTGTAAAACGCTGTAGCGCTTCAACTTTAAACCTACAAACTCAGAAATTGGGCACCCCGCGCTCTCGTCTTTCATCTTCCCCAATACTTTTTTGTTGATGTTGGAGTGTAGAAAATGTTCTTTGGGGTAGTCCGATGTGTCGAACAACGACGCATCTTCTTCCATATCTTTATAAATATCGTCCGTTTCTATTGAATAACACAAACTATCTGTATCCGTGACTAGGAGTTTACATCTCTCCGGTCCGTACTTTTTCATCATGTGGTCGTAGTGAAACCGGTAGACTAGTAACTTTGACAATTCCAAGACGCTAAAACCAACCATGATGGGCTTGTTCCAAGATGGTGTTTGTGGGCGTCTTTGTAAAAATTACCAAATCCTCGCTTTGAGAAGTGAAACTAGTGGTGCGTGGGTGAGACGCGTACTTGATGGCTTTCACTTTCGTCGTTGCTATCAAAACGTTGTTTCTCTTGCGCTTGTTCTCTATCGGCTTCCCAAAAATTGAATAATTTACCAGTTTGTAGAGGTTTTTGTCAAAATCGTTAGTAGCTGCTTGCCGTTTCTCGTTATTAAACTCGATGTAAGGTTTCAGCCAAGGCGCTTGCCTAAAACTGATCGCTCTCTGTATTTTCTTGAGAACCATGCCGAGGGAAAGGTGGTATTTCAAATTCCTATAGTGCAACACATACCTTTTCTTTGAGAAAAGGTTAGTGGTTAGCTTTAGGCCTTTGCTGTACGTTAACCACAAGTCCTGGATTGCCCAACGGTTGAAAGGAGAAAGTATAGACTTTGTAATTTTCATGTGCTCGGGGGCTAGCGGGAAATCTTTGTGCGATGCATGAAGCATCTGCGGTTACTCCAAGTCCACTTCTAATATCAACCCCGTATCACTCTTATCTCCGTAATTATCGAGATTTATATCCTCAAGCCGGTCTTCTGGCACCCATTCGTACTCTCCAGTTGGTAGATACTCGCACATTACACAACCGTACAAGTTGTTGAAGTCCAAAAATATGATGTAAGAATTCTTTTTATCAGGGTCGAAGGTAGATGGTATATACGGGTTGTTGGCTTTAGCGTATGTTCTAGCTATAAACGAGACACCGCTTCTTATACCCTTTTCCACCATAAGATGCGTGTCAATGTTAGATATACAAAGAAAGAGATACAAAGACACTCCCGTCCTCTTGAGCGCTGCTTCCCAAGATAGGGAGGGTGTAGAAATGTAATGGGAGGGGTCCAATCCACAACTAGCTAAACTCATCGCTTCGCTCATGTTTTTAAAGACATCGGCTAAAAGCCCGACATCCGTCCACAAATACAGGTCGTGGTAATCTCCAAACGTTTTGCATTTGCCTAAATCTCAAATCCTCATCGCATGTTGATAAGATTCGGAGCAGATCGCTCCTTTCAACGACGACGCAAATGCCGACATGGGAGGTAAACACTTCTCCTCAAACACTTCCACATTTGTCAGGTATTCATAGGTAACACAGCTTTTTGCCGAAGGCCTCGTACGAGTTCCACGGATTCACCTTCGAAAAGCTTGTCCACAATGCTAAAGTTATTCAAGTTCGAAGCTAGAGTTTCCACCGATGCCGTCATAAACGCTAGACTATCTATGATAGCAAAACCGCCCAATTTCATGCTGCTGATTCTTTCCATGTTCTTAGCGATGATCCTGACATTATACAGAGCCTTCAAATCTTTAAACGAATTCAAAAGCTTCATGACGAAATGACTGTCGTATTTTTCAAAATTATGGATAACAACCGCTATGTTTTTGTTCAAAGTGTAAGCAAAGTTACACTTGCTTCGCGCGGCATCTCTAAATGCACCGGTGATGTGGTCGTGGTCTCTTACTTTCATAAATCTGTTAAACTTTTCTTGGGGAGGGGTAAATGCTCCTTGTTTGCAGATATGGCACACTGCAGCTTTTTTGTACAGCAACCACTGTTCCTTGGTTAAACGTTTCATTCGTTGCTTGTGGTAATCCACGTAAGCCACGATCTTTTTCTGCTCTTCTAATATAGATTCGAAGAAAACTTGCACGCAGTCTACTCCTGTGTACATCATTTTGGAAAATACTCCACGTAAGTGGTCAACAATCACGTAGGCAAAACTGCAAGCTTGATGTATGTGGTTAACTCTGGTGTATGTAGCGTTTCCATCGCAACTGGAGACTGGGTGCAGCGCCTCTTTGAAGTCCACGTAAGCTATGTACAATCTTTTGAACTCGTTCTTGAAATTTTTAAACAGGATAGTGTCACTGTCGGGCAACGAGGTCTTTTGAAACCGAACTCCCTCGCAAGAAGGAAGGTGGTAGTTTTCATACCTGAAACAATTTCGTAAACCGTGTAAGCAATGCCTGCAAAAATACTTTAAGCGCTTCTTGGGGTTGAAACTCGCAATGAATTTGTCGAAGTCTTTTATCGTCACGTAGTGTCCGTTGAGAAGAAGCAAGTCAACGTGATGCTTACTTTCAACTAAGGAACTCACGCGATAAACGCAAGGTTTGTCATCCTCGAAACCAAAAACGGATACCGAAATGTTGTTGGCTTTTTCGAACGCCGCGATTATGGATAAAGAATGGGATCCAACACGCCGAAAGAACCTCCTTGCTCCCCACCCAGACCAGGTTGTGGAGTTAAAATAAGCTTTAATAGTTTCCGTATTATCCGTCACTTTTTCGAAGAGATCCAATTTGAGTTTTTATGTTTACCATAAGACGTCGACATTGTTCTAAAGGATTCCAATATTTGTCCTCATACTGTTCCAACAAAACCAAAGGCTCGTAGTGCATTTCATCCTCCATAAAATCCCGCTTGAAAGTTAAGAAGCATCTGTTGACAGCATCGCGCACGAGATCAAATCCTGCTAAATTCAAACTGAACGGCCTCACTCGAGCTCGGTATCGTCTGTCACCTCTGTCTTGGCTTTCAAATCGTCAATCATGTCGGACAAGGCCCAGTCGATTGTGATATCCTCTATTATAGGTAGAACTAGAGATCTGACGTTGTTTACTATCAGGTTGAAATTTGCTGGCATTTGAGAAATTATTCATTACTTTACCTTTCCACGTTGTTTACAGCCCCTCCACACTTGTGCCGTTTATACGCGAGACTGTCCGAGTAAGTCTCATTGCACGATTCGCAGGTTACGTTACATTTTCCTTCGTGACCTCTTTAGTACCTCCGTTTACATCTGTTGTTCCTGAACATTTTTTCGCAGTATTGGCATAAAAAAATCTCATTGTCAGACATTGGAAGCTCTCGTTTTTTTTTTTCGTCAATCATTGTTGGTCCTTTTTTTTTTATCTGTCGGAAGAGACGAATGTGAAATCCTGGTATGAACCGTAGCTTTTGCCAAATCGAGGAAATACTTCCAACAAGCTTTGCAGTAATATATACCTCCAAACTTGATTTTTTTCAGGCATGATCATTTTTCCATCGCATCGGTCATAGTGCGAAGAAACGAGTCCCCTGCAATCGAGACATGTAGAGTTTACCACGCAAGGCTTCTCCAAATGACTTTCCACCTCTTCTCGCAATAAAAACTCAACTTTCCTTGGCAGCCATGACTGATATAAAGATCGACGGAATTATCCGCGCCTTCTATACCCGTTCCCAGAGGGTTTGTATCAAATGGTCCACGCAGTAGAAAGTCACACCCCTCATCCGTAAAACATGTGAAAAATGCTCCCCAAACAACAACACTTCAGAAAACAAAACAAAAAACAAAAAATATTAAAATAAGGAGGACACAACGAGAAAGTTACACGCCGAAAAATGCACCCACAAACAGCAACACGAATGAGGGGGGGCAGCAGGGGGACTGGGGGACTGTTCAAAAGGGCTTGTTTTCTACCAATTTATCTACTACTATCCTGCAATTTAAACAATGCAGACCAGGAAAAGTTTGCTGAGGATTTAAAACTTCACTCGGCGGTGGTTAACAAACATGATCAATTGGCATTAAATGTCGAAATTGAGTACATTTCAAAGTGGGCAACCAGTTGGCAATTGCCGTTCTCATTTAATAAATGCACGAGTTTCCATACTAGAAACAAAATCCGTGTTTTACATACACTCTCAATAACTAACCATTACCAAATGTAAATCTTGTAAAAGATCTCGGTGTTTGGTTCACAAATGACCTAAAATCGTCGCCCATTGTGCCCATATTGTTTCTTCAGAAAATCACCGGTCAGCTATCGTCCGGCGATGTTTTACTTCAGGAAATGTCCTGACAATGTTTTTGACTTTAAGGTCTATGAGACCGTTATTGGAGTATGCAAGCCCGGTGTGGTCATTGGAGTATGCAAGCCCGGTGTGGTCCCCACATCTCCTCAAGGATTTTGATCTCATCGAGTCAGTACAACGGCGCTTTACTAAGAAATTGCCTGGTTGCCTGGTTGGTCACTCCCAACGATCCGTTGGGTTGCCTGGTTGCCTGGTTGGTCACTCCTCAAGGATCCGTCCTGGGCCCCCTACTCTTCGTCGTATTTTTAAATGATCTTTCTTTTCCTTTGGAGTCACCTGGGGCGACACGTTTTAAATTCGCTGACGACGTCAAAACGGGATCAACTATCACCTGTTTTAGTGACGGCTATCAACTTCATACTTATATAGACATCGTATACCAATGGTGGCTTAAATGGCAGTTGCCCCTTTCGCAATCTAAATGCTATGTTTTCCACGTGGGTGCCTCCAATCCTTCATTGCCCTGTGACTTAGGTGGAATCAATTTACAAGTTGTTGACTGTGGTCGCGACCTAGGGATTTGGTTCTCTAAGGACCTATCATTTTCTACACACTGCACGAAGATTGCAGCTACAGCTTATCGCAGACTATCAATGATTAGGAAATGCTTTGAGGCCACTAGCGCTGATATACGGGTGTGGGCCTTCAAAGTCTTTGTAAGACCCCTTTTGGAATACGCAAGCCCAGTTTGGTCTCCCCACCTACTGGGTGATATTGATCGCCTTGAGGTTGTACAGGGAACCTTCACCAGAAGCCTGCCTGGCTTCAAGACTCTTTCGGCCAATTCTCGCCTTCGTAAGGCCGGACTGGAACCATTAGAGTTGCGTAGGATTAGGGCAGACCTAATAATGACTTAAGATTTTGCATGGATTACTGCTGATCGATCTACCCTTTTTCGATCAAGCTCCCTCTTCATCCACCAAAGGCCATTCCCTGAAGCTGCGTGTCGAGCTCACACATCTGGGCTGTCGGAAATCATTCTTTGCCGTACGCGTAGTTCCAATTTGGAACTCACTACCCGAAGAGACGGTCTCTGCCGCGTCAATTTCAATCTTTAAGAAGAAGCTACTGAGCTGTGATCTCACTAAATTCCTTAAAAGGACTTACTGACATACTCCTTTTAATCACTCTTCCATAATACGAATTCACTTCTTCTCTTCTTTCCTTTTAACGCTGGGAACGGTATCAGTGGCCTGCCCTTCCGTAATCCCACTCCCACTTTTGATGAGAGTAAACATCTTATTATTATTATTATGAAAATTTGTAAAAGTTGATTCTTTGGAACTTCGCCGGTTAAAGGCTGATCTTGTCCTGGCTTTTAAGTCTGTCCATGGCCTGCTCGGTATGGATCTTCCTTTCTTTGAGTTCTACTCAGAACACAGGACGCGAGGTCACTGTTTTAAATTGGTTTATTTAACAATCCCGACTAAATTATCGACGCTTTTTCTTTGCTGTAAGAGTGGTTCCCAGCATGGAATTCCTTAAAAAACACTTGATATTTTTAGGCAGCTGCTTGATCTTGATGTTTTGAACCCCTTCCTGCTCAGACCTGCTTTTGTGACTTGAATTGTATTTTGTTTTGCCTATGTTAAATTGTGAGTTATATATTTATATTTTTTAAGAAAGCCGTAAGCGGTACTAGTGACCCTTGCTTGACCTGTTTTGCTTGTGCAAACAAAGTTTTTATTATTATTATTTTATTAATTACCACTGGCAGGTGGGTAATCGTGTCTTTAAAACAGATTGGCTGAAGAAAGTTTAGCTCCTGCGGCGATGTATCACATAAGCCTGGATGCGGCAAGTTGCTGTGACAGGCAATTTGCATGGTCTACTGATAGGTGAGAAGTTTGCTCTTGTTCAGTGTTGATGGTTGGTGTCACGTTGATGAGGGTGTCCGAGTGTTGTGTTGTCATGAAAAGAGCTTGACACTGGTGGCTGCTATAGGAGTGTGTCACATCGGATGGTGGCTTCGAGGCAGAGTTTAAGGTGTAGATAAGAGGGACAGAGTTGGAGGTCAAAAGATCATGAGGAGTTGACATCATGAAGAGAATTTACTGATGTGTTAGCTTCAGAATGGGAGTTTTGGATGTGGTTGTTGTCGGTTACTTACAGGTGAGCGTGGAAGGTCGAGTGTTTTCTGTGTTGGACGCCGATGGGGTTGTTCCGAGTTGTTCCGAGTTGCAACACTCCACGGGAGATTTACGTTGTGAGAGGTAGGGAACTAACGCCAGAAGTCGGTGGTGGCACATAAAAGAATTGCAGTATGGTGGGCTGGTTAAAGCGCTTCAAAGAAGGAAAAGTGGGTTGAGGTGACGAGAGGGCTGGCGAGGAAGTTTGTTTGGGGGGGAGGAATAGGGGGTAGAAGGGGCTAGAGGAAGGGGATTAAAGATATGGAGGTGGAGCGATGGACTCGAGGTAAGGGAAGGAAGTCGACGACGATGAGTTATTGAGAAGAGAAAGTGAGGATGGAATGGGAGAAATGGTATCTGGGGGATTGGGAGTGTGTCCTGTTCTTTAGGGCAAGGGCGGGCTCACTGGATACCAGGGATTTGGCGTGAAGAGCTGGTGGGGAAGAAGGGAGATACGGCCTGTGGGGTATGCAAGGAGGTGGAAGCCATATTGGAGCATGTGTTGATTGAGTGCAGGGGTTTGGAGGACCTCAGGGGTCGAGATGAATGGGGAAAGGGAGGGGGAGGAGGTTGAAAGATGGCTCCTTGGGTGGAGGGATGAGGGGAGAGGAGTGGGATGGGAATAGGAGGTGTTCTTCGGGTGGTAGAATAGTAGGGGAAAGGATTAAAAGCAGTGCGTTGGGGTTGTTTTGGTTGATTTGCAGTGGAGGGGAGGTCATTGCGGCTTCGGCATCATCATCATCGCTTTTCCCGGGATTGAACAGGCGTTGTGTAGAGGATGCAGTGATCTACACCACTGCTTACGTGTAGATACACATCAGAGTGTAAAGGCAGTTTGCCACAATGCTGATTGAAGAGGAGACTCCAAATATCAAAAACCTGAGGGTTTGATCGCAAAACAGCGCTGCCCAAACATAGGTCTATACTGGAAACACCAGACTTTCTACTACCTCCACAAAATGGACCAAATCAACTCCAGTTTGTGCCTTAAATAGATATGAACACACTCTTCACTTATGCAAAAACAGAATGCAAAAATTCCACTTCAATTTTTTTTTACAATAAAAAGAAAAACGTTTCAAAATCGTCGTCACCGCACACACCTCGCAAGTCGACCATTTTTGATTTTACTCGTATTTTGATGTAAATACTTTTGTTTATTTTTAGGCATAAAGCCTATGTGTATGTTTTACTGTATGTTTTAGGGAGAACAACCAAGCATCCAATGCTACGCTTGCGTTAACATACATGTATTTTTAATACTTGATATTTTTATTTTGAACTGCGATGAAGATTTCAGTTGACCGTAAAACCATTGACTGCGGCTTTGAATAACTACTTTAAACTTAATGTGTTTTAGCATTTAACTAAGCTGGAATATTTAATCTTTTACTTACTGCTTCAAAGCATCTTTAACGTATATTTTTCTCCTAAACCCTATTGGCCCCGGCACTTCTGTAGGCCCTATTCACGACTTCACCGGACATCCGGTCTATCTTGTTTTATGTCAGAGATCTCCTAAAATGTAATCCGTATACTGACCCAACGAGATCCTTAATCAGCTACCTTATAACCCCATGGGTCTTCTCTTGGCTCCCTAGGAAACACAGATTGTCCCAAAAAAGGTGGACTGACCAAGCGGCATGACACGATGCAAACCTCTCGACACAGTCCTCCTTTTCTCAGGCTATATATGCAAGCCAGCTCATTCAGTTCACTAGCATAGCTCAACGATTTCAAAACCAGAGGTTACTATGACGGTCGGGACGGAGATGACCAGTCCGAAGGTAGCCATGCCGGGCAAAAGTAGTGGTTAGTATTGACAACTACTTTAACTTTAAACATATTTCTTTTGTAACTTTTATATTATTGATAGTTAAACTTAAATTAATCTTTAACTTTGATTCGCGATTATGGGTAGCTTAAGCCATCGGCATCCCAGCTCCCATAACTTAAGGGTTTAAGGTCCCCTTTCTAAAAACCGGCTTCTCTCTTCTTTATTTTTTATCAACCCAGGGGTTGAGTTTAAATAATCAAAGGATCACCAACATCGTAGCAGAATCCCAACTTAAAGTGGCACTATCACAGATTGAAAAGTGAACGAAAATACCATGGCGCCATCTAGTGGCAGTGATATTAACCTTTACAGCTTGCTCCCATATGCACTCACTCAATAATTAAGGAGGTCACGGCTTGCATGTTTTGTTAAAGAAACGTCGTTGTGCATTCCTTGGTTTTGGTGCAAGCCAGTGCTAGATCGTACTGGACAGCACTAGATGTCAGATTCTGCCTATTTCAGTCGGTGGTAGGCAGTGATTCAGCTGTGATTGATTGCTGGGATAAATTATGCTAATGCAGAATTATGCATCAGGAGCTAAAGTATCAAGCCCTATATTAATTACAATTATTAATTATGAACAATATTTATATTATCAAGAAATTCTTGATATTATCAAACAATACATCACTTCACACCAGGAAGCCTGCATTTTTAATTAAAGAGAAAGAAGGAAGTAAAACCAACCCAAGGAAGTGCCCTCATTTCTATCTGGATCAAGAACAACGTCATTGAGGCCAAGCTGTAAAGAACAAAGCATGGGTCCCAAGATAGAACAGTCTTAGCCCTTATTTCCTCAAACCTAGAAACCTAGATCTAAGTAAAAGACCATGTTAAAGTATTTTAAACTCAGATGGCAAGGAAGCTGCTTGTGTTTCTTTAGATGGTCACACCCAGTCATAAACCTAGTAACCTGACCTGGCCTGCTCTGGAAGAGTGTCAGGAGGCCAAGTGGTGCAATAGCTACCCATATCAAAATAATATTGCAAATACACTATCAGTGTCTATCTTCAGTTGAACGTCTCGTACTATGAAGACAGGTCTGATGACTGGTGGTGTACAAGCCCAGTCAGGTTGAAAGAACACAAGCCGGCATCCAGGCCATTACATACAGCTAAGTACCACTATATTATGTTTGGGTATTCTGGCCAGAGTAGTAGCTCTCAGGGCAATCGCCCACACAACTAAATAAGTTGAGGTATTCCAAAGTTAGCCTAAAGATAGCTAGACTGGTTATTCACGTACCCTTGCTTAGTAACCCAGGCCGTATTCAAAAACTGAAATCTACGTTGTGCATTAAATCACTTAATTATTATATAACTACACTGTAAGAAGGAATGTCTAGGGGATATTAAAATCCTTTGTTTATCCATGCTTCTCTCTAAGCTCATTATTTTCAGCCATCTCAGTGTTCATATAACATGTCATTATTTTAGAGTTATCCTGACAATAATCCGGCTTACCCAGCTTAGTAAATCGGATTACAATGGTGTCAATAAGTGAGATTTAAAACTTCCCTCTGCGCCTTAAAACAAAGTACATTTTTTTTGTCATTGAAATAAAAAAAATTTTTTGAGAAGCCACTAAAATTTTTCCCCCAGCATAAATTTTTAAATTTTTTTTGCACTGTACCTTAAAGGCTAATTAATTACTGGTTGAATACATACCAAGAATTGTTAAGAAAGCATGAGTCAAAATGCCAAAACTTAAGTCTACTGTGGTTCAGTACTGTGGATAAGTCATCAAGAGGCAGGACATTAGTTAAACAAGGATTGCCTGATGATTTTCATGACTCTAGGCTATTGCCTACTAGTACTCCTAAACGCTATAAGAAAAATTCCTCAGGTTCAAACCAAAATAGTGTTAATTCAGTACAAAATTCACCTATTGGGTCTCCTCAACACTCAGCTTCACCAGCTCTGTCTCATAAGTCGGAAGATGATGCAAACCAGTCAATCACATCTTCTCATGATGATCAAGTTTCAAATGAAGCACTGCTGTCTCAACAGATTGCTTAATGTTTACAAGCCAATAATGACTCTTATTTGAAAGTGCTCCAAAACAATAACGATGCACAAATGACATTTTTACGAGAATTTGCCAGTACACTCTGTCCTGCAACACCTTCTACAAGTCACAAAGATGGTAGAATATGGGATGACATACGCAGAGCCAAAAAAGCAATTCTGCCTTTCTCAGGTTCCCCTGAGTAGATGTAAATTAGTACGATGACGGCCTGGCCCCAAAAACCCATTGGATTACATTGTTATCCATACCCAAACAGACCTACTACAATACCGACTGACTCAAACAGACCTACTACAATACCGGGCCTGCCTTCAACTTAACCTACGAAAACCTTTTCGAAAACCTTTTCGAAGTAGACTATACCTACCTACAAGGGGCTGTGCTGCTCGTGAATGAAAAGTTTTATTTATTTTTTACTGGTTGGTTGTACTGCCACCCAGAGGCAGTCCGAATGGAGAAATGTTTTTAGCTTTAGTGCGACTACCAGTCTGAATGGAGAAATGTTTTTCGCTTTAGTGCGACTACAGTATGGCTTCTACATTTAAAAAAAAATATTTTTAGTTCTGCGGCAACCCTTCTTTAAGTTTGCAGAGTTAAAAATCTCATTCCCACACCGCTATAACAGGAAAACAGCGTTGAAAACGATTCATTAACTATACTGGAGGATGCTCTTTATACGAGTATCCGGAAACGAGTTTAAAGTCAATTGGAGCGTGACATCAATACTTCTTTACACGAGATACAAAGTCATGACTATTTCCCGTTATTTAATGAGCTAAATGGTTTTCCCCACATATGTTATTCATGTGAAGAACACATGCTTCCGCCGTGTCTCGAGGCCAACTTGCGTCAATCATACGCAATAATGCATTCTTTTCCTGCATACAAAAGTACCTGTATTTCCCGACTGCAGCTGTTACAGCACTGTTAAAACAGAGGTAAGTTTCGGTCCGGAATAATTTTGTGCGAATTGATACTTTGAACCAATGCCCACGGCATGTTGAAGTCACAATTTGCACTATTTTGTTCCCGACCAAACTTATCTCCCATTAACGAGCTCCGACTTCTCTGGATTAGGTACGTTTAGGTAGGTTTAAAGGATTTTTTTTAGTCTTAAAAATACGACAAACATTTTCCGGCCCTTGTATACTTAATTTTTTTTATTTTTAATCCACGATTCGTTTAGAATTGTGTATTTTCCTTTAAAATAGATTTTAAAAGCTCCCGCAGTTGTCAACTAGTAGCCTTATGATTGTAAGTCAAATTTCGGAGCGGTTACCCCGAAAAAGCACCGCCACGGCGGTGTTTTAGTACAGGATCCTATCTGATGTTTCGTACTGGTGCTGATTTTGGAAACGAAATTGGGGACTGCTTTCCAGACAGCTATACATTTCGCGGATATTTCTGCTGAACGAAATCTTTCTGAGGGGTTCTTCTGAGGGGGGAGTATAAGCTAAGCTAGTGGCTAGTCAGAAAGTTGACGATGCAAACGGCCTCATCCGAATCATTTACCGAAAGGTAATTTCCTAGTCAAGGTGTGGTACTGTCAGATTCTCGTTCAGTGGTAGAGAGGTGCAATGGTGCATGTCGTCTAAATGTAAAGTTCGTCAGCTCCTCGTTCAAATGTTAATGAGAGAGGTGCGCATGTCAGCTCCTCGGCTCAAGTTTTAACATAAAAAGTTAGGGGAGAGGTGCATGTCGTCTAAATGTAAAGTTCGTCAGCACTTCGTTCAAATGTTAACACAAAATGTTGATGTCAAATTAATAATTATGTTGATGTCAAACAAATAGTGTATAGTGATATTTTGGTGTCTCCTCCCCTCACCCCGGAAAATTACGTCGTATTTTTATTAAGCGTTTTCCATAATCTACAATTTCGGAACTGGGTCAAATTAAGAAAGCCTTTGACTTGCTAGAGGTCAAAGCCTTTTTTAGTTCGATACCAGTTCAGATTTGTAGATAAACACATGCGTAAAGGCGAATTGGTCTGAGACTTCGAAACTGCGTTATTCTAGCCGATGACAAAATTCGAATGATCGGGCCAAGGGTCTAACCGATACGCATGTAGTGGAAACACTTGCCCAGGAACCGCGTTTTGTCAGGTTGGCAGCCAACCTGACACGTTTTTTTTAGTGTTAGAGGAGGCTTCGTAACTAGTGGCTAAGCATGCAGCCGACATTGTTTTGTTTAGGAAACAATGTGGGGGTGAGAAATCGCCCCCCACGTATAAGACCAACTGCCGAATCCATCTTGCGGTTCGGCAGTTGGTTTTATACGCGTTATCACGAATGACCTTGACCTAATTAAAGCACTTTGAAAAATTAACCAGCACCTGCAACAACATTATTTTACAGCAACCAGCAAGATCATTACAGTGGATTACAGGTCGTACAGATACTTTTTCCCTGATTTGAAATGAGATAAAAATTTATGGAGTAAAAATCCAATCTTGAAATTGGCTTTCTCCATAGTCACCCCCCCCCCCCC
>JAHWFP010015474.1:0-16309 GCA_023313725.1 Lithobius niger | reverse complement strand
ACAACAAATATTCAGTTCTCCTTGAGGCCTCATGAATTATAGGGCCAAAAAAAAAGTACCTTGTTTTACGGGAGTTTATCACCCAAAAACAACATGTGGGCGGGCTGTTTTTATTTTTACTTTTTAACCAAAATCTAGCTTGCACAGGTGAGAAAAACAATTGTGCTAGATTGACATTAAATTTTATCTAGGCCTACTTTTTTTTTTCTGAATGGCTCTTTTAAGAAACTTGGAACTTTACACAATGGATAGATATTTCTGTTTATTGTTCGTAGATCTCGTCCACCCTGTTTGTTTTGAAAGGGAATAAAAAAAATTAATGCGCACGCTTTTTGGAGATGCGGGCGCTCCTGTAAAACAAGATTTTTTTTTTATTTGCCATATCTGAAGAAAATACGAAACTGCATAGAAGATAAAAAATAATAATACATTCTAACAAGCAAGCAAGAAGTTTCTGGTTCATATCACTGAACATAGAGTGCCATCTATTGAGAGAATTGTAATACACTTAACTAACTGAATGCTGTGAGTTACTGAACATAGAGCGCCATCTATTGAAATCAAACCAAACGAAAAATTAATAAAGGCTGAATATGCATCCAACTCAGGTAGACACTTTTTACCAAGTGCTGAATCAAAAGTAAATAAGCCTCCTACACACAGTGTTAGTGTCTTTTCTGGTTCAGTAAGGCGCCACAGCCTTGCTGTTGTTGAATTTCGTCCAAGGGATTCTTAAGAATTTCAATGATTTCCGGAATGTTTTGGAGGAACGAATTCCATTCCGCAAAATTTATTTCGCATTGGGTTATCGGAATCATGTTCCAATCGAAAGTGTAGAACACGAGTCGAGTAGCGTCGCCGTTAAATTTTATCCTCAGTCTTTTATTTTCTCCAAGACGCACTGCGTGAAACATAGAATCGAGAGCATTGACTAACAACGAATTAAACTGATTTAACAAGACAGCTTTCGTTGATGGACTTAGGAACAACTGAATCACATTTTCATTTCACCGGCAAATGAGCTTTGTTGGCCCTACGTTTCAAAATTTCTTGAAATTGTCGTGATGTTTTAACAAGACTTCCCACTCGTGAGCATTCAAATCAATTTGGGACTGCCCCGACGTGAAGTTGACGACAGCATTTTCTCCGAAGGAAGTGACTTGAACGGTGGCGTGAGGGCCCAGGGCGATAACATTATCGTTACTCATATTGGTTACTTGCGGTCTTTAATAATAAATAAATTTTATTTTTGTTTTTTTTTATGCTCTTATCCTTCAAATTCGCAATGTACCTCTAACAAATGGTGCCCAGTCGGAATGACTCCTGAATTGGAGACCAAAATCGTGTTCCCAATTTGCAGTTCTATTGGCGTCCTGTCAAAGCTGACCACGGTGGCTGCCTCACCAGCACTTTTTTGAATGGTCTTAACCGAATTAGCTCCGACCTGCAAACTCACTTGGAATTGAATATTGATTCGTGAGGCAAGGGCTATTACTTTAGTTATCCGACCGAGTTCGGAAACCATGATGTATTGTTGGCCATTTTCTGACAACCATTTAAAATTATCTCTCGTTTCTAAATTCGAACGAAAACAGTAGACGCGCCTGAGAACTCGTAATTCCCTCCTAATCCGATTTACTTGTCTGTCTACATATTTCTTGGTCGCTGCATCTGCGTCACTGGATGGCTGACCCAAATTTACTAATTTCTTGTCAGCCAAGCATAAATTTCCATCGAAATCTTTACTCAAACCTATTTCAGATTTCAGGTAGCCTAGAGTGACTGCTTCGTTTTGACTGGTGGGAGCCCCCAAATCAACTATTCTGTTTCCAGCTAAACTCAAATTGCCTTCTGCAGTTTTGGAGAAACCAAGTGTGTTTTTAACGAACGTGACGGTAACAGCGTCCGAGTCAGAAATAGGAGGGGCTAGGTTGGTAATTCTCTTCTACCTGACATTAAAATCAGTGTCTGGTCCGCTCAAGAAATCTACATTATGCGATGCCGTTTTGATCCGTTTTGCAGAGCTACCAAATTTATCGACGAAGCTCATATTTTTTCCTTCAAGTTATGGATAATTTGAAAAAAGTTTTCACCCTGGAACAAACGTTGAATTACGTACAAGCAGTACTGGCCACACAGTACCTCTCTAGAATCTTGGATACGTCGGTGGTTGGATAGGAAGTTACCACCGAGATATCTTTTGATCTCTAGAGGAGCTTTTAAACCAAAAGAATCGAAATAAAAACAGCAACTGGGCCCTCGACTGAAATAACACACCCAGTGGCTTCCTGGAGCTGAGGAGTCTTGTAAATTGACTATGCCACTCTCTCCATTCCGCCGCAGACGTTGAGGAAGGAGGTCTTTGCTGAACGTCCCTCTGTAATTGGTAACGTCTAATTTTTCGGCATATCTGTTTAAATCTACGTTAGTCAGAGCCCTGTTTAATGGGACATTTGCTTCAGATAAAAACCTCGTCCAGGGTTTTGGTTTTTGGTAGTTTTTCTTTTTTGTGACGTCTTCTTTTTTTTAAGTTTTTTAAGTCCGGCTCCCTTCTTTCTATACATGGCGAGCGCCTCCATGGCGGCGTTATGCCGTTTCAATTCTTGCAGCTGCCTGGCGTTATTCCTGGCCGAGTTGACGGTTCTGGAGATTGCAGATGCTGCTCCAGCTAAACCACCGATGGCGCTCAACCCCGCCAGGGCGTGTAGGAGAGGAATTATGCCGCCAGTTTGATTACGAGAAAGTTTAAAGCTCAGTCCTCGACCTGCCTTGCGAGCCTTCAATACTTTACCGTGTTGCGTGAGTGGAAGCGTCACGTTCCCTCTCTTTAGCTGAGAATTGGAAAGGCGAAAAGAAGGAACTTTGCCAGCTTTGACGTGTTTTAACATTTTTTGCTATTGATGGGGAGTCAAAGAGACTGCTACGTTTTTGTACATGATTTTTCCTCTTTATGAATAAAATAAAATATCATACCAAAACCTCGACTTTACTCCTGTCCAATTTCAAATACATTATTCTGTCGCTAATAACCAAAGCTAAAGCTTTCGTATTTTGTGGGAAGGCAGCCCCGAACCGCATTTTTACTTGCAGATCTATAACTGACGAAGACAATCTTTCAGACTGCTTTGAAACGTCCAGTGCAACCATAGGATAATTCTTCGAGAACATATTGACTTCATAAGCTGGTCCAGACGATCCTGGCCCCAACCCGTAGTACTGCTTCCTAAAATCTACGATCATTTGATACAAGTTAGAAATGTTACCTTGCGTTGTCTCTAGCAGTTTGAAAACCAATTACTATCCACTTCGGCCGTTGAACAGAACTGGTGGTGATCAATCTCCAAGCGCAGCTTGTCGAGGTGGAAGGTCTAACTGGTCAGCGTACCAGTGTCTGAATGCGAGGGGGACGCTGATGCCAGAATCCACCATGGCGTACAGTTTGTTTTTTTGACCGTCGGAGGGAATCACGTGCGGGAGGAACCAAGTTATTTGTTCTAAGACTATCTTGCCGGCATCAACCCCCGACGCGCTGAATATAGCATTATCGTCCGACGATCAAATAAGCACCAGCGTTTGTTGACTAGCATATAAAATTTTCGTATTGTCTTCGCAAAAGCCCAGTAAGTGGGACAATGGCACGGCGAAGGAAAAACTGCCTTTCGGGTTGCGGGCAAAGAGCACGTCTCCTTTGTGTTTCAGAATCAAATTCATAGTATCGTCTGTTGAAGATGCATTATGGGAGTCCAAAATCCATCCTCTATTGGTCAATTCTGCGTGCTGCTCTGGAGAGTAACTTACTAAGCCTTTAATGGTGCTTGCAAAACCGGGCATATTTAATTGGTCGACTGCCTTGTCACCTATTTTATATTGTATCATGCTAAATAAATATGCGGCGGCGTTATTCACCAAAGCAATTTTATCTGTCACGGCGTATGCCGAACTGTCGGAACTCTTGACAAGAACCTTTCACGTGAATGTAGCTTTTGTGCGGGTGGGTGAATAAATCTTGGTTCTGAACCGTAATTCTGATTTCGCTGTTGGGAGTATTCACGTTCGTACCCACTATTGGCCCGTACTCGTGATAATTGTAACTGACAACTGATTCGTCTAGTATGAATGGTTCTGTAAGGTTCAGATATTAAGGTTCAGATATGTAAGGCTCTCCATCTTTAGGCACTGATGATACTGTCTATGAATTTGACGTTTTCAGGACTCAGAAATTGTCGCCTTCTGGCTCTGAAAGTCTCGTTGTTCCCCCCTTTCGCTCGTGGCAATGTTTCTCTTTTATAAGAGCCTCCCAATTGGTTGTGGACTATTGGTTCTTTAGCTAAAGGTAGACTGGGAACAGTCGGTTTAATAATCTTCTTATTAAATTTCAACATTTTAGGTTTTTTATTTTTTTCGTAAGTGTAGTCTCATCGTTAATGTCTCACCTCTCAAATTAACAGGCCTGTTGGCCTGGTCGGTCAACCAAATTCTAATAGAGTAAACCACGTTTTTAGTAACGGGCAGATATATCAGATAGTGAGGCGAAGAAACCACTTTATATCCCAGGGAGACGTTGGGGAAAAACGAGTAGAGAGTCGGTTGCGATGATCCGTTCGCTTAACAACCCGAAACCAAGTCGCAATGTACCAGTATGCTATTTACATTTATTATGTTGAGTGTTTGGTCCGATGTATTCCCCAAATTCGTAAGTCTTAGCTTCGAAACCAAAAATCTTTCCGATACTGGACGGTTTAGAAAAATCAACCTTATATCTCCTGTCAGTAATAGTTAGTTCGCACTTTAGAGTGTTTACGTTGCCATTTAATAGAACGTAGGAAACGTTATTAGTCTCGTCCCAATGCTTGCTCTTTTTGAATTTTCTGTAAATGTTTATAATTTCGTCTAATTCATAACAACCTTCTGAGACGACGATTTTAATCCAGGTGTTACCGCCGTCCGCGCTGTAAGTGGAAGAGTCGGTCACGTCCTCTATAACGTTAGGAATGGAGTTGTAAGTTTCCAGATTTACTAGAGCCAATTCGTGAGCGCCTTCCAATATCAACGGGGAAGGAAAACTGGTCACAAAGTCAGTTTTTCCAGAGGAAAGTATGATCGACATATTCTCAGTTTAATACATTAGTTAACATCTACCGAATTCACCGATCAGTTTTCGGTACTCTCCATTGGACAGCAATGCTTTGCTCCACATTTCTGTGAAAATGTGCACGAATTCTTCGTCCAGAGAATTATTGCCAGCCTCTGCAGAGGCTCTGAGGAGCTTCAGTTTTTCGCACAAGTCATTCGGATCTCTATAGAACCGGTATCCTTTCCGTACAACCTCGGCAGGTCTGCCCCAAACAGGTTTTATAAAAGTCGTGTACTTGAAACCGGCGCTGGACTTTAGTCTTCTCGTACTGTCGTCGTTGTTGTGATATATGGCTTTACTCCTCTTCGGAATATTGTGGTAGTTCAAAAGGCTAGGATCTCCATCCGGTGGCTTCGAAGGGTTTTTTAACATAACCAACTGCCACAAATCGTCCGTCCCTTCGTACTTTTTTCCTCCCACGATCAAGTCGTCGTCTTGAAATTGTACCTTCATTGCACCAATCACATAACGTTTAGTCTCCGAGTCGTATCGAATGCCAAAAGTGGGGTCGGTCAGAGTCTCTCGAGTGGCAAACATGCTTAGATACTTGGTAGCTAGCGGACCGAGTTTGACTGCGGAATCTCCGAGTAAAGAGGCCTCTTCCATTTGTCTCCTACGGGCTCCCGGCGTGAGGGCAAGTGACATGTCGGAGGGCGGGTCAGGTAATGCACTTATGGAACTGGAGAGTCGTCTCCTGGCACCCGCGCGAAACTGTATCTCACCATCGTCACTGTCTATATTCTCGTCTTCAGTATCGACGCGGCCCGTTGCCGCTTCCAAAGCTTTCTGAATATGCTCTAACCATTTACCGTGATATTTTTCTTGTTTCTTCTGTCCAGTCTCTAGAGCCAACAGTTCTTTGATTTGTCGTTGACGCTGAGCCGAAGCCTCGCTTCCCTGTAGCATCTGCATTTTATTCTGTTCTACTATAGGATCAACTACTGGTTTGAATACCTTTTGCAAATGTTCAGATTCTGTCTGCTTTTCCAATTTTATATTTTGAAATTTTTGTTTCAGACGCTTTTTTAGAGCCTCGTACTGATCGACCGCTTTCTGGGGTTTGCTTCTCTTATTTTTAGTTTTAGTAGACATGACAGTTTAGTACTTTATAAAATAATGTTTAAGTCAACAAACGTTAATGTCAACAAAAACCTAGACGTACGTTAATGTCAACAAAAACCTTCGGCAGACACGTCGTTGTTAGTCGAGCATTCTTCTATACCTTCGATCCAAGGGTTTAGTTTTATCGATGAGTAGGAATCCGTACGGAACAGAGTTCCAACCCTCACCACACATGCTACGAAACTCGTTGAAAATCATGTCACTACTAACGTGGTTATTGAAGACATGTTTGAGGTTTGCTTCGTCTTGCCTGAAGAGAATTATAATGTTGGAATTATCTTGAATAACTCTCTTGGGTATCCTGCTGTAAGTCTGACATAAATAAAAGATCGAGGCGTCCGCGTGCCTGCCGTAGGCAAAACAGCGTTCGATTCTGTCTTGTTTCTCAATCATGTAATCGTCCAATAAAATTACCGTTTTGCCACATAACAGTTCTTCTGGTGGTGGGATATCTTCGTTATTGGAACAAAAGGTAGCTACGCCCGGACATATTTCCTCGAAAGCTCTCTTGAGATGGAAATATTTGTTTTAAAATAAAGACTTGGAGTACACGCGCAGGCTGTCATAATTCAACCAACCTGGATTGCAAATGAAATTTATAACTAAATTGGTCTTTCCACAACCGGCAGGGCCGCAAATGATGCCACTTACGTCCTTAAACTATTATCTAAAATACCTTTTCATTCTCATTTTATAAATAGACAAGAGATGTACTGCCTCAAATGCAAAAGAGTTACAGCCAGTAAAAATGTCAGGCACGTTGTGACTAAGAATTATCGACAACTGCTGAAGGGCGAGTGTAAAGTGTGCGGCACGAGGAAAGCACAGTTTCAGAAGAGCAGAGGCTCTGGATTGTTCAACAGCGCGATCGACAAGTTGCCGGTGGAACTTCACATTCCGGGATACAACTATTGCGGTCCGGGAACAATTACCAGTCGATGGTTGCCTATTGACATCGGCTATGTCATAATTTAACACTTTCATCTTTCAGCTGCTTTAAGAAAAACAATGGTATTTTGATAAATTCTTTGCAAAACTAGTATTTAAAATACCTTTTCATTCTCATTTTATAAATAAACAGACATGAACTGCCAAAATGCAAAAGAGTTACAGCCAGTAAAAATGTCAATAAATAAAAGAGATGTACCGCCTCAAATGCAGAAGAGTTACAGCCAATCTAAAATACCTTTTCATTCTCATTTTATAAATAAACAGAGCTGTACTGCCTCAAATGCAAAAGATTTACAGCCAGTAAAAATGTCAGGCACGTTGTGACTAAGAATTATCGACAACTGCTGAAGGGCGAGTGTAATGTGTGCGGCACGAGGAAAGCACAGTTTCAGAAGAGCAGAGGCTCTGGATTGTTCAACAGCGCGATCGACAAGTTGCCGGTGGAACTTCACATTCCGGGATACAACTATTACGGTCCGGGAACAAACCTGAACAAGAGACTGAACAGAGGCGATGCTGCCATCAATTCTCTGGATGAGGCCTACAAACAGCACGACATCGAATACTCTGCCAAACCAGACTTGGAACGAAGGCACGAAGCTAATAGAAAGGTGGCCTCCGATGCAGTAAAAGTAGCAAAATCTATCAAAACTGGTCTGAAAGAGAAGTTGGCAGCAGCTGCCGTAGCCGCAGCTATGAAAACTAAAGTAAAGTTGGGAATGGGAATTAAAAAAAAAAGATCAAATGGAAACTTTACTGGAGGAGCTACACAAGCCAGCTAAGCGAAATTTTCCGAGAAGGCGCGTTATTAGCTACGGGATAGGTGATTTAGTTCAAGCGGACCTGGTGGAGATGATACCTTACGCGGAACAAAACGAAAATTACAAATACTTGCTGACTGCCATCGATGTATTCTCTAAATACGCTTGGGCCGTCCTTGTGAAATCGAAGAACGCCGCGGATGTCACTGGCGCTTTTAACGAGATATTAAACACGATGTCTAATCCACTTAAAAGCCTGCAAAGCGACGAAGGGAAGGAATACTATAATAAAGATTTCGCAGCACTAATTTAATGCCACAAAATAAACCACTATTCGACCAAATCAGAACTCAAGGCGAGCGTAGTAGAACGCCTAAATCTCACATTGAAGTCGAACATGTGGAAACGGTTCGCTCTGCGAGGTAACCACAAGTGGATAGACATTATAGATGAAATTGTCAAAGATTACAACGATAGAGTTCATTCTACCATTAAAATGAAACCATCCGAAGTAACTAATCGCGATGAACCGGAGATCAGAAACATATTGCTGAAAAAGAGCCCTTCCAAAAATAAGAAGAATAGTTTCAAAGTCGGGGATTTAGTAAGAGTGACAACGGCAAAATCTGTATTCGACAAGGGATATTTGCAAAACTTTACCAACGAACTGTTCGAGGTGAGTGAAGTCAGAAAAACTCGACCGACTTGCTACAGGTTGGTCGACCAACTGGGTAGTAAAATCGAAGGCACTTTTTACGAGCAAGAGTTGCAGAAAACTAACGTGCCGGATCTGTTTTTAGTCGAAGAGATTATAAAGACTAAAAAAGTGGGAGAGAAAACTCGTTACCTCGTCAGGTAGAAAGGCTACGACGAGCGCTTCGACAGTTGGCTCGACGAAAAGCCAGTTGTTCTAGGAAAATAACAAAAAAAATACCAAATTTTTCCTCTTTTTATTTATATTATTAAACTGAGACCAGGACGTTGAAATTATTACTGTTCATGTTATTTATATTATTAAACAGAATCATTCAGTTGGAGCGATGGAAAAAACGAACTTTACCTGCGTTTACTGCGCTCAAACGTATCCTACCCGAAAAAGATTGATACGACACCTCGTAGAGACACACAGGAATAGTTACCCACCCGAGTGCGATTGCTTCGAGAGGGTGTTGGGCTGTACAGACGATCCAATCCTCTGTGAGCAAGGACTCGAACACAGATAGTACACGAAAGCTGTGCAGGCTGTAGACCCGTTGTACCTTTTAATGTTGATGCGAAGAGGTATAGAAGCTCTACTGTACGAATGTCTCAGGCAACTGGTGACTTGCAGAGCTTAAATTGGATTTGGAGTGAGTTTCGTTTGAAATGGCCAAGAAATACCAACTGGATTTCAGTCCCGCTACTCCCCAATCTATAATCCATTAGATATTCCCAAGTTATTGGACGCAGCTTATGCTAAAATCCAACGTTCCATCGACGAATTCGCCGAAAGAGGGAGTGGTTGGGTGATAAATCGCTCCTACGAACTCACAATCCGAGTAGCAAAAATCGACCCGCTCAGACCGGGCTCTTACATTCCTCTGCCAGCAAAATTAAAAAAGAAGTGGAAGTGTGTAGTTAATGTTCAAAATTTCACAGACCACAAGTGCTTCTTGTATTCAATTCTGGCTGCCAAACACAAATTAAGCATGGTGACTCCGAAAGAATACGAAGTATACGTGAGAACGGTAGATTGTTCGATGCTGGACTTTCCAACGCGGCTGGATCACATTGACACATTCGAGATGGCCAACAATCATTTATCTATCAATGTGATTGCTTATACCAAAGAGAACGGCTTGCATCCCCTTCGTGTGAGCACGAATTTTAAAGGCCAACCCGTAGATCTTCTTTTAATTACCGACGAGTCGACACATTTTCACTACTGCGCCATCGTGGATTGTGAGCAATTTCTCCGACACCAGGAATCGGGAAGCAACCCGAAATATTACTGTCGAAATTGTTTCGCCGCTTATGGAAAGGCATCGCTGAGAGACAAACACAAACTGGACTGTACAAGAACCAATCCGTCACCTCAAGCGCTCAAATTCTTAAAACCGGGCGAAAACATTTTGAAGTTTGAAGCTTTCAATAGAAGATATATTCACCCCAAAATCATATACGCTGATTTCGAGTGCCTTCTGAAACCCGTTTCTTCCTCTAACAGCTCCGGCAAGAAAATCAACCACCATCAACCTTGCAGCTTCGGCTACGTCGTGGTGGGGTCTGGAAACTTTCGAAAATCTGCTTATTACCTGGGAGAGGATGCCGTTGAAGAATTCCTCAATCAGTTGGTGATTGAAGCGCACGAGTACGACGAAACATTAAAAAGAGTCCAACTATGCCTCACTCCGGTCCAAGAGGCTGATTTTAACCACGCTGTAGACTGCATCTACTGCAAAAAGCCATTCGATTCAAAAGACGACAAAGTCCGGGATCACTGCCACGTTACCGGCCAGTACAGAGAAGCTTCTCACTCGAGTTGTAATCTGAATGCCCGAGAGCGCACCACGATCCCCGTGGTATTTCACTGTCTCGAAGCTTACGATATGCATCTACTGGTAAGAGCGGTGCACAAGTTTTCCGAAAAAAGTAGAAGTCCTCGCGAGAAATACGGAGAGGTTCATGAGCATGACCATTACCGTTGAAACGGGATGGGATGAAAAGAAAAAAAAGAAAAGGTACGTTCGGCTTAAGTTCGTAGACAGCTATAATTTTCTCTCCTCTCCGCTGAAAACTCTGGCGGAGAGACATAAACGAGATTACGAGTTTAGGACGGTGAAGCTGTTCTTGAAAGCTGGTTGGAAGGACAAATGGTTCCTTCCCGACGTCCAGGAAGAGACTGCCATGGATCTGTTAACCCGTAAGGGTTACTACCCATACGAACACGTTTCCAGCATGAGTGTGTTCGAAGAGCAGTCTTTACCACCGAAAGAATACTTTTATTCCAAACTCAAAGAAGAAGGCCTAACTCACGAACAATACGATCACGCCAAAAAGATTTGGAGCATGCTGAAAATCAAAAAGTTTTCCTCCTACCACGAAATGTATCAGCTAACCGACTGTCTGCTTTTGGCAGACATTTTCGAAGAATTCCGCAGGACCTGCTTGCGAGACCACGACATAGATCCGTGCTATTACGTCTCCACCCCAGGGTTTAGCTGGGCGGCAGCTCTAAGATGACCAAGGCCGAACTGGAACTATTTACTCACGCTAGCAAACACAACTTCATCTTGTCGGGAATACGGGGTGGAGTTAGCTTCATTAGTCGAAGGTTCGCGACGGCCAACAACCCGTACATTCCCGAAACGTACGATTCAACAAAACCTAACAAGTACATCATCGATTGGGACCTCAATAGCGCTTATGGCTGGTCCATGAGCCAGCTGCTGCCTTACAACGGCTTTAGGTATTTGACTAAAGATGAGATTCGAGCTTTCGACGTGACTAAGATAGCAGACACGTCGTCGGTAGGATACATTCTGGAAGTAGATCTGTACTACCCGAACAAACTTCACGAGCTCCACAACGACTACACGCTTGCTCCTGAAAAATTTGAAATAAGAGAAGAATTAGTTTCAGAGTATTCGAAATCTTTGTTGCGAGGAAAACCAGTGAAACCTGTCGTGAAGCTAGTGGCCAACCTACTGGGGAAGATGCGTTACGTAATTCACTACCGTAACCTAAAATTCTACCTCGAACACGGCTTGGTCCTTCGTCAAATCAGGAGGGTGCTGAGTTTCAATCAGAAGCCCTGGTTGAAACAATATATAGATTTTCATACGGCAAAACGAAAGGAATCGAAGACGGTGTCTGAAGGGGAATTTCACAAGTTGTGTCCTAATTCGGTGTTTGGGAAGATGATTGAACAGAAACAGAAAAGACTCAAGCTATGCACCGACAGCAAGCGAGCCATCAAATATTCCACCCAACCCAACGCCGATTCGTTTCGGATATTGCACGAAAACCTGGTTCAGATCAACTCGAAAGTACGCAAGGTGACGTGCGATCTTCCCACCTACTCGGGATTCGCAATACTAGAGTTGTCCAAACTCCTTCTCTACGAATTTCACTACCGATACATACGTCCCCAATATGGAGATCGAGCAAGACTGCTGTTCACTGACACGGACTCGCTGTGCTATTGCATCGAAACCGTGGACGTGTACGCGGACATGGCTAAAAACATGAGTAGATTCGACACTAGCAACTACGATTCTTAACACCCACTGTTCTGCAACGTCAACAAGCAAGTGTTGGGAAAGATGAAAGATGCCACGAAGGGAGTACCGATAAAAGAGTTTGTGGGGTTGAGTAGCAAGATGTATTCGCTCGTGACGACCCAAAGCGAAACGAAAAAGCGAAGGGAATTTCCAAGAGATTCGTGGAGTTAGCTTCATTAGTCGAAGGTTCGCGACGGCCAACATTCGAATCAGGAACAAAGAGGGAGTTGGTACAAGATCGCCAGTGACAGCCATCACCAGCTGGCCACGACCGTGGTGAATAAATCCCTACTGTTGGCCTACGATGACAAGAGATTCCTCGTAAACGAAGTAGAAACTTTTGCAATCGGACATCGTGGCATCAATTATATACAATACAATGAGGATGAAGACTACGATGTGGATGACTATCTTAATAAATTGATCATGGAGTCTTTAGACGATGACGGAGTATGGACAGGTATGTCCGACGGTATAATCAGCGATGAAGAGGCGGAAACTTGGTGGAACGGGGATGAAGTGGAACAGAGGCTGAAAGAAGTTGATAATGTCGAGGTTCGAGAAGCCGAGATGAGGAAATTGCGGATGAGGGAGAGTAGGCAGTTGAAAGTGCAAAATCCAGAAGAGTGGAAGAAGAGAGCCAGGGATAAACGAAGACGGTTAGATAGGGATAGTCACGCCACACTAACTCCTATCCAGAAAAAGAAAAAACAAGCTGCGGAAAAAGACCGACGTGCGAGAATGACTGAAGAAGAGAAAATAGTGTTCAGGGAAAAAAGAAGGTTGGCTCAAAAAGAGCGAAGAGAGAAAAAGAAACGAATGGCTCGGTGATTTGTTGCTTGTAATAATGTTTGTTGAATAAAATATAAATAAAATATTTTTTTTTATTAAAGAACAAACTCTAAGATACATTCTCATCATGGACGCCACTAGCGGTTATTTTATGCTGAGTAAATAGCTCAATGTCACGATTGAAAGCGGACCGACTCTCGTTTTTAACAAACAGGCAGGGCTTACCACAGAGTTGAGAGACTCAACTCGTTGGAATGGACCTACCTATATCGACTGGGTGAAAAGATCAACAGATCTGTACTCAATCAGTGGAGGGAGAAATTGCAATCCAAGGACGAAGAAGAAAATAGGCTCGCCTGGAAAGGTTGGGAAAGCACGGACGAGGGTCTATGGAAAAGCGTTACGGATCCCACTTCGAAACAGGTCTTCGAGCCGTTCATCGAAATAGCACCTTGTGAATAGGACGTCTTAATCAGAAGACATCTTAGTCCTTATAACTTGACTGACGACCAATGAAGGTCAACATCGTGTAAGGATGAGTTCAAAGTAAATGTGGAATCATGTTAGTTAGCCACCCCGGCCTAACGCAGCGTCTACAATCGTTACGGAAGTCAGAATCGTTTGTTAATTGTGTAGATGTCTTAGCATTCGTTTAGGTCAGTCATAGGCTGCGGAAAGAATAAGACCATTTGATTTTTTAAGAACGGGACTACAGGTCACTAAGGATTAGCACAATAATTGTTTCACTATAGAAGTAGAAAAAATAGCAGTGACGTTTCAGTGCGAGCAATTGGAGCTAACTGTACACGAAAAACATACCTTGGCAATAATGTTGGAACTGTCCAAACTCGACAGCAGAAACAAAATGAAATTCTTGTTGGATTTTAAAATGAAAGCGCTTCGTGTCGGAGAGGAGAAAAGAATCAGAGTACGATTTACGAATGACGACACGCAAGTGCACTTTGTGGAATACGACCTTAAAACAACGGCGGTGGTTACTTTGTTACAACTTTCGTTTATGGAATGGTCCGAGCTCTACAAACACTTTGCGAGCATAGATAAACTCATGGGGAAAGTTTCCGAAGACTAATAAACGCTTCAGACTGCCTCTGTGTGGATCATACTGACAGCAGTACAACCAACCAGTAAAAAAATAAATAAAATTTTTCATTCACGAGCAGCACAGCCCCTTGTAGGTAGGTATAGTCTACTTCGAAAAGGTTTTCGAAAAGGTTTCCGTAGGTTAAGTTGAAGGCAGGCCCGGTATTGTAGTAGGTCTGTTTGAGTCAGTCCGTATTGTAGTAGGTCTGTTTGGGTATGGATAACAATGTAATCCAATGGGTTTTTGGGGCCAGGCCGTCATCGTACTAATTTACATCTACTCCCCTGATATGGATATTTTTACGTTTCTTGTTATGTGTTATAATTTGCATAATTTAGATACAACATTAACCGACCAAGAGCTTATTGCGGCAGCCAGTAACAAGTTCACTGGCACAGCAGCGAAATTTATTGCATCAAATAATCATTTAGTACTAACAAAATCTTGGAGTGCATTTAACCAGTTACTTATCGAGAGATTTGGAGGCGGTAGAAAGAGCATCACAATGCCAAATTTTTTCGGACTTCTCTACAACCTAAGAGTCCTTCGAAGATTTCGTGGAACGATTAGAGGTTATGGCATCAGCTATTTCGATGGTACGTCCCGAAGATTCCGAAGAAGATAAAAAGAGGAAGCTGCTCTCCAAAGATGAAGGTCTTAGGACAGTGTTTCTCCAAGCAAAGCCACCAGAAATAGAGGCTCACTTATCAGCAGTTAAAACTCCTTTATTCCATGACATGTACAACGAAGCTGTGGCTAAGCGTGCTATTTTAGAAGGTAGATCCGAGTTACGCAATTTAGAACAACCCAATTAGTACGTGCTGTTAGTGACAAAAAGTGCCAAAACATTTCAGTTCCGGCAACAAGCTGCATATTGCACATGGAAGCTGTACACACATAGTAGTTTCCAAATCCACCGGGGGACACTCCCGGAAGTGACGACGTAAGCCGTGATGACGTCATCAAAATGGCCACCGTGCGACATACTGAATGTCTATTATCTCCAGAACTAATCGATCAATCCTAATGTGCGACCTACTGTTGGAAAGATAATTAAATTGCTAAATGAAATGCCTGAACAATATATGCCATAAATTTATTAGTTTTGGTTTAATCTGAAGATAAACATAATATGACTGCTGTGTGATATGTTAATTCTCAATTATCTGCGGAACTAATCGATCAATCTTTTACTGCGAACTATCGTTGGGAAGGTAATTTAATTTGCTAAAAGAAATACCTGAACAATGTATGCCGTAAATCTATTAGTTTCTGCATAATTTGAAGGAAAACATATTATGACATCCTCGAAATGGCCACCATGTAATATACTAAATCTCATGTACCTCTGGAACTAATGGTCCAATCTTATGGTGTAACCTATCGTTGGAAAGATAATTTAATTAGTTAAAAGAAATGCCGGAGCAATTATGCCGTATACGGTATACATTAGTTTTTGTTTAATATATAGAAAAACATTATACCGTCATAAAAATGACCGCCATGCAATATATTAATCTGTAGTATCTCCGGAACGAATATATCAATCTTATCTTGCGACCTATTGTTGGAAATCTATATATATATATCGCTAGTGAGCGGTGAGATATTGATATTTGTTAGAGCCTACTGGCCTGTTACACCATGTGCTAAAACTACTCTACTTACATCTAACTACTATACATCATGAACAAGTACCAGGACCAGTATCAGAACAGGTGCCCAACAACTACCCTATTGACCATTGTCCAATCACTGCACAACAAGCAACGAGCACAAGGTGCTGGGAACAAGAAAGAACCCTCGAGCCTAAACGAAATGCTGCGTTGCTGAGAGGTGAGGGATCATGATTAAACAAACGAAGCTTCAACAATCAGGAAGAGGGCGAGCGGGTTTATTCTTGCCATGGTAGCAAAGAAAAAGGGCGGGCGGCCGACAATGAGAACGGATATGCGCTCCGTTAGAAACAAACACTATTGCTTGCCCTCCAGTTAAAAAGTTATTTACTTTCATAAAAAAATAAAACACCATTGATTCCAAGAGAGGGGGAGGAGGGGTGGAGGTAGAGTTTCAAACCATACAATGGGAGAATACACGGGGTAGCAGGGCAGGGGACGCGGGAGGGGACAGAGAACCATGGGGCTGCAGGTGGGTATCTCACCACAATGGGGAATGTGAGGGAGGG
>JAHWFP010015473.1:775-18629 GCA_023313725.1 Lithobius niger | reverse complement strand
CCCATTATACGGACGTCAATAGAATACGGATTATCGAGATTCCCACTGCGGACACACACACAAACAAACTAAAAAACAAATATTACGATCTTAGTTGCATAGATTCAGCCTATTTTTACCGTGTGTGATCCCCGAAAATAGTTACTAACATTCATTCCACGATTGGCGCAATTAGTCCGATTCAAGACTGGCCTTGTAAGACTACCAGATACATTAATCTGAGGAAGAAAGAAATTACAACTGCCCCGACTAGACTCAAACCTAACCCAGGACTTCCCACTTACAAAGCCGGGTACTGTAACCACTGCGCTACCGGGGGTGGACCCACAGGCTCCAGCCGAGGTTCTGTATTTATTTTACGGGTTTCTTTACGAATCAGAATTCTCACTGGAATACGCCACGTTTTCTAGTGTGATTCAGTGACAAAAAGTGGTTGGTAATTGAAGGCAAACCACGAAACGGCAAAGCGTTGGTTGAAGCTAGGCTAAAGAATTCGGCTAGCGAACTAACTCTAGAACCGCGCCCCTAAACGAGATGTTAGTCTACAAGATAGGATCCTGACGACACCATGAAAAGATTCAGTTTCCTACTCTCAGTGAATTTTGGGGGGCACGGACTTGTAATGACACGGAGTCACGTTAATTCCGGGATTTTCTTAAATACTGACCCCTCCCCCGTGGGACCCGGAATTACAGTAACTCCGGATTCTTAATTTGCTTTAAAAGTGTTTCAAATAATCCGGAATTGTGGCAACCCTAACTCTTGTCTAATTTGACAATAATATGGTTGCGGTTTCTGATGTTATATGTATCATATCAAAAACCAAAACTGGTTAAAGGGGCCGCCAAGTCCCGAATGGTTCGGCTTTTTAAAGGAGTGATATCAACACACCAAAACATTCGCCAAGTTACTCGCACCGCTTAATAGTTCGAAGGTTAAATGAAAACTAGAACATTGCTACTTTCGGTAGCAATGTTCAAGTTTTCACTTAACGTCCAAAGTATTATTCGGTGCGATTAAGTTGGCGAATGTTTTGGTGTGTTGATATCACTCCTTTGAAGGGCCGAACCATTCGGAACTTGGCGGCCCCTTTAACCAGTTTTGGTTTTTGATATGATATCACTCCTTTTTTTTTTAATTGTGTATTGACCCAACTCCACTATCGTGCAGATGTGCAATAAAGTGCCACTTCAACAAGAAATTGGTTTTCAACAATTTGCTACTACCTTTTGCCTGTAGGCCGAACCATTCTCAACTTAGTCACCTCTTTATAGGTTTTTGGTTTGGTTTTAATTTTGTTGTAATTTGTTTTATTTAGTTAATTTGGTGTGTTGATATCACTCCTTTGAAGGGCCGAACCAATTTCAACTTGGTGGCGTCTTTACAAGTTTTTGACTTTGTTATTACAGTTGGTTTAATTTTGTTACATTGGTTATAACAATATTTTCGTACTTATGCACCCTCCCACGCCATTCCCGTTACGCCCCCAGGCTCCAAACCATAAAAGGTACGCAGTTCGTATTGTAGTGCACCCATTCGTCCAATTTCATAGCTGTAAGCCTTCCCGCTGTCTCGGTATCGATGAATAATCACCCTATGGAAATTAACATGGGGATGAGCGGACTAGAATTAGCTAGCTAGCTAGTTACACATTTTCAACGTTATTGAGGGTCAGATTTTGCATTGAAAGCTGCTTAGGTGACATTCCTTCACGAGTTAATTTTTGTCAGGTGGGTCATTACTCTCGATTTCAACACAATTTAAGCTTTTGTACCGCATTATTTTTTTCCCCAAGTACCTGAAATGTGCCCAACTATGCTTGAAGATATAAGACACTGACGCAATGGCGTCGCGCTACAATGGTTTACAACCTCGACAATTAAATTGATGTGATGTTTGTTGCCTAACTTGGCGCGACACACTAGCGTGTGTCTAGATAGTCGCAGCGAGCGCGGCAGCGCGAGATGGTTATGTATGCTAATTCCGGTTCCCTTGCAAGCGTTCGTATTTCAGAAAAATCAAGAGTTAGGGTTAGTCCGTTTTACCACAATTCCGGATTACATCGGACACTTTTAAAGCAAATTAAGAATCCGGGCCCCATGGTGGGGTCAGTATTTAAGAAAATCCCGGAGGTAACGTGACGCCGTGTCGATACAATTCCGGCGCCCCGGATGTTTTCTCTTTGTCCCTATTTCATTCCTTTCTTGAACGTATACCACTTACCTGTATACGTCAAACTGGACGTCGTTTTCTCATCTCCGCTGACACAACTCGACGCCGGCGCATTCTTCTATCTCAGTTTCGAACTGCGGTCCTTCACGCGGTTTATTTCGCATGGCGACACAAAGGAATTAAATGGAAATTGGATAGCGCATGGAACGGCTTCTTGCATTTCATTTCGTCATTAATGAATACCGCAGTCAAAAGATAAACGCATTTGCAGTCAAGTCCACAAGTGATGTTGGAATATTTAACTAACTAAATTAATGTAATAATTGCACCAGCCGACGTCAGAATAAACCCTTGCCTTTTTCTTGTTTAATAATGGCGGGCAGGCAGCCTTCCCTGTTCCTAGAGACAGACGTTTTCCAGCTGGCCACGCAATTGAGCGTTCGTTTTCAGCGTATCGGTTTGCATAAAAGCGATGCTGCTCGGATTTAACATAGACAAGCGAGTTGGAATGCTGACTCGAGCAACGAATATGAGCCCTGATGGAAGGCAGTAAAAAAAAACGCAAGATGTTATTTGTTTACGCCAGACCATGAACAGCTTTCTTATACAAGGGCTTCTCGCAACAAACCCTCTACCTGGTAAACATTCGAACCATGGTTAATGCATGGAATTTTTTTTCATATATTCACAGTAAATTCTTTTATTTAGTTATCAAAGAGCACACGACAGTTCCTGTTACTCCAATTCATGTACTGTTTTTCGAAAGTGTGCTCGTAATTCTCACTGCTAATTTCGAGGTTCGTTTCAAGTTTTTGTGAGAACCACTCAGTTTCTACTTACGCCTTTGATCAAATGATCAAAACTCTTGCCTAGCCCTTATTTTCCAAAGTTTTTTTTTCCTTTCACACAAGCCTCAAATCGAGCGCCACACATCGGAAACAGATTCTTAACATACATGAAAAAAAAAAATGAAAAAATACTAGAATGCTGTATTGACAAAATTCGAGGTTCGATTCACCTTTTAGAATCGCACACAGGCTTATGTCGGTTATTAAAAATCAATGTTTTAATTTGGTGACTTACATGGCATAGACAAAGCCACAGCTGTGCTGGGTAATGTATGGAAAAACAAAAACAAAATTCAAAATAACTCTTCTGTCAAATTTGAGGTTTCTATTACCCTTTTAAAATGGCTCACAACCATATTTTGGGCTCGTTCGTTTTAATCTGGGCTTTAGGAGGGAAAGAAAAGAAAGCTGGCACACTAAGTCCACCTGTCGGAATGTAAAAAAAATTGTTGGGGTTGCAGCGTCTACTGAAGGAACGTGATCCGATGAAGAGAGTTTTGTTTTAATTTTTTATTTTATTATTCAGTTCTAAAATTGAAACCAGGATGCAGTAACACAGCATTAGTAATTCGACTAAAAAATTAAATTCATGGCCTTTCAAGGACGTAGCTCACAATTTCAAGGAATTCAAGGCCTGGAATTTTTTCTAAACAAATTCAAGCACTTTCAAGGATTTCAAGGACCTTGTGTGAACCCTGCTAACAAAATTGTCCATCTTGCCTTTTTGTGCTATGGCTTCGCGGGGAACGCGTCAAACCTCCGAAGTACATTTAATTCGATAAAGTTTTGCCCAGTGCTCTACAGGGCAGTGCTTTGCTGCTTCTGATGTGATTTCTGCCCAGTGCCCTACGTCGAATTTAGGCCCTTACCCCTATATAAAATATTTGAGGTACAAATTCGAAGCACATTTAAATCATCCTTAAAAAAATAGAGAATATGATGGTTTTTTGTTTTTTTCGTTTCTAACTATGAATCGTCTCCTGCAAAGCACCTCCTGGAAATATTGGTGTATACATCGTCCATAGTCCGGGTGGGAAGAGAAACACACCCAGGTGCTAATATTTGTTTTTCGTAAAAGACAAACACTGTCATCTTAAGACTAATCCCAACGTGCAGTTCAGCTTAGACCTCTTGGAATTATTCTGGTTTTACGTTGTTGTTTTAATGAGCTGTGAATTAGCTTACGTGGAAAGCGACATGTCATAAAAGTAAAATGTCATTTCGAAAGTATGTGGGAGTAAGGTAGCAAGAGAATTTCCGTCTTGGTGTTAACGTGGTGCTTCGGACTTTGTAAAAGCTTTTTTCTACGTGTTTTTTTTTTGGGTGGGGGGGGGGGGGAAGGGGCTATGCCAGAACTTTTCAACCTTTTTTGACCGGAGGTACCCTTCGAATCTTTTACGGACACAATGTCACCCCTGTCATAAAGGTGAAAAGCTTTTTTTTTCAAGCTTAAAGCTATTGCTCCCCCTATAGAGCAGTGACACGACGTAGTATTATTGTATATAACTCTATGCTGGAGCCTTAATGGGTTAGCTGCAAGGGGCACTGCAGAGAGAAACAGAAGGGCATCATACTGAAGCCGATGCTGTGAAGAGTGATTTCTTAGACCTAAAACGCGCGATTTTTGTTGTTGGAGAAAACAACGTTATTTTAAGCCTAAGAAATACCCTCTTCCGTTGTTTTTCCCTCCACTTTTATGTAGTGCACCTTGTAGTTATGCCCTCCAAAACCCAAACTGGTGCCAATCTGGTGCCAATATGGCGGCAAATGTCACTGCTCTATACACATGCCACTGCGTATAACCAACAAAACACATCATTGTTTATTACTGCAGACTAGTAACCTCTCCCAAGCTAATCTTACCCTAATTAGACCTTTAACGGTGGTCGAGCTACATGGGTATCAGCCCCAGCAAAACGAGCCTCGCGTTGCTACAAGAAGGATGACGATATACCCCTTTGCGGGATTTTCTGTGACAAATCAGTCTGCACTGCGGTGCCCTTTCACCAGCTTCGCGGCACACAAGGGTTCCCCGGACGCGAAAGCACTGTGCTGTGCTATGATTGGTAATCGGCACACAAATAAAAATTCAAAGGGAAAAAATCCAAAGAAATAAATTTAAAAGGAAAAAATCCAACAAAAGACTCGAAAAACATCGCTGTAATGCATTCTGTGTAAATGTCAATTCGTCATCAAAACAACACAAAAAATTCCGCAAAAATTCACGTCCACATCCCGCAGATGTCATCAGGCTCTACAAGAAGTTGTTGTTGATCGGCAGTAAAAGCGTAGAAGCCTGAAGAAGACATCTGTGGGATGTTGAAAATTAGCTGGACATTGAGTATAATTATGTCCTTGATGTGAATTTTTGAGGAATTTTTTTGTGTTGTTTTGATGACGAAAATCCAAGAAAAGAGTTACTGTATTTACATACTTTTTACCCACCACTGATATTGTGGTAGCCTGTATTGGTTTTCGGTGGACGCCTTAATTTGCGCTATGTACGAGTTGATTGCAGTACTAAACTCGTTTTTTTTTTTTTTTTTTTTTTACGTTGCCTTGGCATGCTGTTGTTATTATTTTAGAAAAGGTTTAATCAGCAATAAACCTGAGAGGCGAATAAGTCCGTGACATCAACTGTACAAAAAGAAAAAAACATCAGTCAAGAGGTTGCTCTCCTTTATGAAGAAAATGAAAGGTACAGTTCCAGTCCAAAAAGTCGCCTTTATTATACGGAAGAAGTTTAGTTAGTTGGTTAGGAAGAAGTTTAGTTGCAGGATTAATGTATGTGACTCTGAACGAAAGTGTTGATATCTCGAAAACTACTGGGCAGAATTGAATGAAACAAAAACTGGGTTGCTTACCATAATATCAGCTTTATATCTATGCGTATTACATGTAATGGTAAGCATCCGAATATAATCGGCCGAGCGAGCAACACGAGTTGATAACTAATAACATATCTCATAAACTACTGGATAGAATAGAATCAAACGAAAACTGGATTAATTTTTATTATATTACGTATGACATGCAATATTAAGCAGCAAAATGTAATACGCAATTCAGTCTTTGTTTCATGAAAATCCGTCTAGTAGTTTTCGAGATACTTGAATTTCTCCATGGTCGTCATAACAAAAAGGCGTTTTTTTTTTTACCGGAATTGTACATTCCTCGCAGCGCCATTTTTCTTAATCCTCCACATCAATACGGCCCCAAAGTTCTATTTACTTACCGTTAGTCAATCCCTTGGCTAAAAATCCATTTTAAAACAGATGCAAACCTATTTACGTTGCCTTTTGGACTTAAATGTCAGACTGCCTGAGCGGGGAATCGAACCCAGGACCTCTGAAACCAAAGGCCAAGGTCATACCGCTGAGCCAGACTGACACGGCCTTAAGTCCAAAAGGCAACATAAATAGGTTTGCATCTGTATTTTGTTATTTCTTGTGAGCCTTTGGCTTTCCCGTCTTTAATCCGTTTTAAAATGTGGCGTTTAGGAGATTTACTGTTGAATATTGGGAACTAAATTAATAGCGTCCTACGATTATACGATCCCTCTGCTCGCTTACAATAACCATGACGTATCATCTGTGTGTGTGTATTAGAGTGGAGTGAAACAACAAAATTTTTTTTTAATCCAATATTGCGCAAAAGGTGCCTTATATGATACAAATAAACAGTAATTTTTATTTTTATTGTTATTTCTGACAATATCTTCTGCCTCCCCAATGCCTTTGAAAATTGCGAGAATGTGAAATTTGTTACCAAACATTTTTTTTTACCCTTATTCATTTTTATTTTTTAATTGCGCAAGATGTTCACAGTGAATTTCTTGTGCAATTAAAAAATAAAAAAGAATAAAATGCAAAAAAAAAAAGGTTGGTAAATAATTTCACATTTTCGTAATTTTCAAAGGCGTTGGGGAGGCGAAAGATACTGTCAAATCAAAATAAAACAAATACAGCGTTACTAATTATCATATAAGGTAGCTTTTGTGCGGTATTGAGTTTTGAAACAATAAATATGAATAAAATTTAAAATATGGATTTTAGTCAAAAATGTGTCATTTTTCATAATTTCAAAGGCGTTGGGCATACAGAAGATATTGTCAAATCAAAATAATAAAAAAAAACAGAGTTAATAACTATCGTATAAGGTAGCTTTTGTGCGGTATTGAGTTTTGAAAAAAATTAAATATGAATTAAAATTTAAATATGGTTTTAGGCAAAAATTTGTCATTTTTCATAATTTTCAAAGGCGTTGGGGAGGCAGAAGATATTGCCAGAAATAATAAAAAAAACAGTGTTTGTTTTTATCATAATAGGCATCTTGTCCGTGGTATTGGATTAAAAACAAACAAAAAATTGTTGTTTCACTCCACTCTGGTGTGCATGTACTAATTTTTAATCGTTTGCTAATAATTACCACGAGATCAAAAATCTAAAAGACTAATGCGACAAAAATTAAAATTATTTATGCCAATTATAAGATACTAGCTTTAAAAATTATAAAATGTGATGTTAAAATACGAAAATTTTTCCGGTTTGTGACGACACAATTTTTGCGTTCATGCTGGTTCGTCTACTACGCCCAAGGCCAGCTGAGATGAACGCAGCTAATATCTTGTTGGCCTACGACGAGTGTCGCAAAACGGTGCGAGGGTAACTTGCGCGGATGGCGATCTACGCCTGGCTGTTATAAGGCAGGCGGAATGTAACTGTAAGGACTAGTAATAGGTGCAGAATGATAAAAGACTGGATGGATAACGAATTTTCTAAGAAAACAAGTCGGAACGACAATACGATCTGTTAAAATAATCCGTAGCTTAACATGATCGTTCTGGAGGATGACAAGAGATGACGAAGACAAAAAAAAGAGGCATTTCTGAGTCATGAACAACTTAATTGTAACGGATTACCGTTCGAAAACATCCAACATGTAGAGTCATTTTTATGGCATCATTTCGGCAATCATCACTGATCACCACAGGTTTTTCATTCAGTTTTATTTTCCAGACGTCGTGAACGTGTTAAATCTCGTTTAGCAAATGTTTTAATTACCGGAGTGACTGATTACTGAACATGTCACAAAGGAATAAAAATATTAAACTGCATCCTGCGTAATATACGAGCGTTTTAGCAGTACGTTGTGTCGGCTACCTATAGCGCATGTTAGTATACAGGCGGGAAAAATTGCTAAAGTACTGCCATCTCCTTCCCATGCGTACGCGCATAGAAAGGGTTGTTTAGAAGTGCGTTATTGTGTGCGCGGCGCATCTTGAGTCCTGCGAGTATTTTATGAGCGGCCACGTCTTCCTGGAGGGAGCGGCTTTAATCGACGGCCGCCATTGTTTCTGCAACCATCTTGGATATCAACAAGGCACACTGCTACTAAAAACGTACAATCGATTATCTGTGTTCGTTCTGCGGAGAACTCATGATAGGCCGCGGACACTATAGGTTAGGATGGGTGATATTGCGATATGTCGATATTATCGCGATATAAAACACAGGCGATGTTATCGCAATGCTTTTCGTGTTTCGCGATTATCGCAGCTTCAATACTATTTCACATCGGAACGCAAAGTTGTCGATAATTTCGCTAAATATATGACCGATTTCACATTCTAAATACACCCGGCATTTTAACCGTTTTTTCGCCAGCTTTCTAATGGGGCAAAACCACAAGTTTCTACATGTAACCGTTCTGAAATTATTTCTAATCAACCATTTACCATACATTTTTCAACAAACACGGCCTCCAAAAGGATAAGAAAAATTGCCGCTGCTCACTGCTAATTTTAACAGGACTATAGTGCTACAAAAAAAAGTTATTGTATGTTGATTAATATCAATACTTTCACATCGTAACAGATCATTAATTGTGCAGAAAATGTTTCGCTTACGTACGCTTTTTAATTCGACGTGTCACACGACGTCGAATTAATGTGGTTGTGGCCAAAAAACGGGGGTAGCCGATTTACGTCAGCGATATCTCCTCATAAACCAGACACATTTGTTCAATTCTGATCCGACGAAATTCAAGTATGCGGGTGGGTGAGTTGCAGTGTGCGCCAGCACACGAGGTATTATGCTGTAATTAATTTAGTTAGGCCGGTTTTAGTTCGCTAACCTCTAAAAAGGTCTCTGAGCGAAAAACCGTCGTGAAATAGTACACGATCAGTGGCTGACGTCAGCGCTTCCTCAGCGTAAAGGTGTGCGCGCAATGCCCATCATACGAAAAATTGCGGCGTGTAACTGCGCATTTCGGCAAGTCAGCTCTTCAACACTGCGGTCAGTTAGAGGCTATCGTGTACGTCCAGATGGCTCCTCTCTTATGGCGCAGAACAACACAAAGTGAGTCATCACTTACCTATGCGGTGATCCGGATGGTACACCAAATTTCTATGATTGAATCTGGACGGTACAATGAATGCGATGCTCCTATAAGACCTTTGTTGTTAATTACTGCGCCATCCTCGCTGCTTTTCGGGTGCGATATATTACAGTATTTTATTACGCGTATTTGTGGTGTTGTTTCCTATTGAACGAGTGAGCAAAGCGAATGATGTCCTGTTTTCACAGTGGCGGACTGGCCAGAGGGAGGGAAGGGCGGGATGGTAAGCGGAAAAAATATCCCGATATAAATATCCCCTGGAAAAAATATCCCCGGTAAAAATATCCCCGGAAAAAATATCCCCGAAAAAAATAAAACATGAATTCCTAGTGGCCTCTGCCTTTCAGATTTTTTTAAAATCCGTAACAGGAAGACTCACGTAAGTTTTATTGGTTCGACATTAGTTTTAACCACAGATTTAAAATAACAAATAACAATAATAAAGATAATTATAAAACGCTAGTAAAACAAGTACTTTTACAAAAATTGGCCACATGAAATTGCAGTGATATATTCAATGTGGACTTTGTCACAATTTTCGTCTGAATATTTTAACTTTTGTTAATACACCTAAAAAGTGTAAATAAATTTAAAGTAGTCAACATGACGTACCCTCAGCGCAATATGATTTCTCCTACTCCCGCCCCCCCCCCCCCAAATTACCTGCTGAATGTATGAAATATGGTGTTCGAAGATTTAAAAAATGTAAAAGTCTGATGAACAAGAACAACGGGTACGGGAAACTGTACAACAACGAAGCTTTCAGTTTGTTTTTTTGTAAGAAAACCAATATCAGCGTCCGATGAAAACTTATCTGGTCAGTGATTGCATCGTCGCACACAAGATTCTGGCTCATTTGCCGTATCGTAGTAGCAAACGTTACGAGACAATTTTTTTTAAATATAATGTGCAATATAGTAGATATTCTTCAGTACACCATGCATTCAGATTTTTTAGTAGTGTCCTGTTGGTATGTCTGCCGTTCCAACTTCATACGTCAATTACAGATTTTTTTGTATTCTACCATACGACACGTCGAATTACTAATGCAGTGAAGTGCATCTTGTTTTTTTTTTAAGTAAGGCCTTTTTCCGCATGTGGCTTATCTGCGAGCGCGGCTCTATGCAAGACTATATGGCGTTTCAAATACAAAATATTTAAAACTGCTTAATTGTGTTGAATAAATAAGAATAAGTTCTTTTCATAATTTTGTTTTAAACACTACCGTACACTAACTAGGCTTATTAATTACGTACATTAAGCGCCAAATCAAAGATAATTAAATTACGCTTCGGATATAGGCCTATTTCATTGCTGCAACATGATATGATGATCTTCAAATACGCGAAAAACTCCTCTGACGTCATGATCAGCCAAAGTTACTATCCAGGCAAAACTTCGTAGAAAATACCGGTGTTCTATATGGCGTAACAGCATTTTCTCTGTCTTTACATACTTGACTGAACGTTTTTACAACCCTGAAATTGTGTTCATGATTTTGTGGTTTTTGTGTAATTTTTCTTGTCAAGAAACTTGATTGTACTAAAAAAAACCCCTAAAAGTACGACATATTCTGCATCCTGCCACATATAAGCCTTAAAATTAATTTTGCCTCAACTGACTGGAAGCACGGAAAAAGCAGACTTGGGGGTTTTAAAAGCTCGTTAAACATTCGCGTTTCCGCATCATGGAGGTGCTCGGATTGAGCGAGCAAAGCAAGCGATTTCCACATCAACTAAACCTTTTCAATGCGTTTCTCTCCTTGCTTTCGTAATCTTTCATCTAGTGATACTCCCACTTTCGTAGGGAACTTACGTCCGGAGGAGTAGGTGTTATACTAAAGTGCAAACCGAACAAATAACGTATGTTTACAAATAAAACAAAACGTATGTTTTGAATGACGTAGGTGTAACGTAGGCGCGCTGAGGAATGTGGAACGAACTGTGAGCAACAATTGCAATATGTTTGCGTCGAAATAATCAGCGTATCGATCTTGTGATTAAAGAAATTATGCCTTCAAAAAATAATGACCGATAATCTTCACGGTGTTCAATCCTTCACGCTCATTGTTGCCGCTTTACCAGGCTTGTTGTCAAAGAGCACATTTATTAAACACACACAGCAAACTGTAATTCAACAGGCTTGACCTTCACCCTTGAAACTCAAACCAGCTGCACAGTCGGGTAAGTGGCCGATTTACGGAAGTAGAAAATGGCGGTCTGCAATAAACAAAGCCTCCTTTCAATAGTAAAGGTCGTCTCATCATTGCCTTCCACCAGGTAATTTTCGGCTAATTTCTCCTATAAATTTTTGCTTCTCCACCCCCCCCCCCCAACCCGCTCCTTCAACCCTTAAACAGAATTCCTGCGCAGCAGTTATAGGGCAAAGATTTAAAACTGTAAACAAGACACTACATCCTAGTACACTTCATTCAAATTATTTCACAATCGTGGTAAACGTGCAGAATATAACAACTCAGAACAATGAAAGTTGATATTTCGTAGTTGTGATATTTTGTCGGCCATTTTATCAAAAGTAAACTAAGTAAGCGAATTTTTGATAAAAAAAATTAAAGTCGCTTTTACTCAGCAGCTCTAGTAATCCTTCGCCAATGAATCGGGCTTTTTGATAATTAGCCCTACCATTCCAATTTTTGTGTTGCAGAAGCTGCAAAAGTTGGGCTAATAACATCCGTCGCCGTGGGCCAAGACATTTTCATTCAAACAAAAGCATGAAACAAGTTTTAAAATCTGGATGCCCTCACCACACCTGTTTTGCGTGATAAAAATAAACTGCGCTCATAAAGTACATATTTACTAGTACGTTATAGGCCTATAACGTTTTAAAGGGCAGTAAGGAGAACCACACATGTTTATCAAATTTTTTTTATAGTATAAAATGCTGTATAGAACGAATTTTAATTTCTTTTTTTTATTTAAGAGTTAGAAAAGGCCTAAACCACCTTATTTTGCCCTTTAAGAAAAATGTTTACGGGTAATTCTTCAAATATGGGCTAAATCTGTTATTAGGACTTACCTTTAAAGGTACATTCCTCCCGGTTGAATTTTCTGTATGGCTCAGGTTTGCAACATTACTTCCGACGCGTGTAAATGTTGCAAAGGTATTCATTTTCCTATTTTTACCCTCGTGAGAAACCGTTTTGTTACATTCACTCTAATCTTTGTAGATGTTGCAAAATCTATTTCACGCAGGATGCTCGAATATAGTAGGAAGTTATGTCCCTTTAATTCCTTAATAAAGGCAAAAATCATTCCAGATCTCAACATCCCAGCAGAGCTTCGTGTATATAGTAACTGTATACAAGCAGAAATAAAACTCGTTCGAATTTAGCCATTAAAAATAAAAGTGTATTAAAATAGGTATACCTCCATGACTTCCATGCGTCTGATTACAACGGTTTTATCCTGCGTCTGCTCTAAGTAAATTTAAATAATTATACTGATGTACTAATGTATTAAACACACCTAAACACTATTGTTTGAAAACATACTTCGCGTTAGGCCTATTAATGTGTTTCATCATGGACTCATATTATACTTCATATTATAGACTTCATTATACTTATATTATACTTCATCATGGACTCATATTATACTTCGTTCGAATCACCTACATGGAAAAATGGAAAAGTTGCCAAAAATCGCCACTAGATTACACTAGCGTACAACAACTCTGCTGGAAATATGAGATGTAATTCAGTTTGACATGCTACATGTGGTAGTTTTACTATAATTAATAATTAATTGAGAAAATAATTGAGAATTCGTGTTTTTTCTCTCCGCAAAATGGGTACAACGCTTGAACTTACCCCGAAAACAACACGATTAACACTGAAACTGAAAAGACCACCCCAGATGGAAAACGAGAGCAGCGAAAACCTTAATTAAAGAATCTTAAAATTGAAATCGAAATTGTAAATCAAAGTTACTTCACATAATCGTTTTGTGGCAAGAGAGCAAAAAAAGTTCTCTCCGCTTTAGTTTAGCATTCGAACAGCAATATTTCCCTCCGCATTAGGTCTCGGGATATTAAATCTGGGAAAGTAGTTTTTGTGCTAAAACACATAAGTTAACACACTCGTGGTATAAAACTGATAAATCTGTTCTAAAAAAGTAAGTAGTAGTTTGTGTTGGAGGCATCAGCAGACAAATATTCCCAATCGGTAAACAAAAAACCCCAAAACTTTAAAGACAAACTGTCAACTGTTGTTTTGATTTTTTTTTTAAATATCGTTTGTCTAATTTGGGACTTGAACGAGATTAAAAAATGCCTCCTGATAAGCGGACAAATAGCCCCAAAGACATCGAAATGAACAGCAAAATTTTTTTATGTTCAACATGCACTGAATTGATTGATGTTTTGCGAAAAAAAAAAACCCGGCTAAAACACACAAGTAAAAGAACCCCACCAAGTAGGGGCTGGCTATGATGTGGGGGTTTTTTACTTGTTTATTTTAGCGTGTTTTTTGTGACCAAGGCATCAATTGCATACTAAAAATTAAAAATTTGCTGTTCATTTCGATGTCTTTGTGGCTGATTTTTCCCTTATCAGGAAGCATTTTTTAATCTTGTTTACCGTCGGCCACAAATTAATTGATCTTTTATGGGATTCAGTGACGGTGCTACGGGAGGGCCCGGGCCCGCCAAAAGATTTTCCCCCCCCCCCCCCCCCCCCCCTCCCAAATCCCAACACTTAAGTCACCAACAGAAAATAAAACAACTTGCAGGCTGAACTTGAAATCAAGTTAATAAAATGATATTTTGTTTATTTTTTATTTATTTAGTTACTTATTTGTTTTTGTAGCAACTTCACAACATAAATTTTGTATAACCTAATTTAAATTTAATTTTTAAAAATGTTGCATTGCATTGAAGCTTACGTTACGGAATCAACGTGCCTAAAACGGCTGCCTTAAAAAAAAAGTCCTTGGCCCACTCTTTTTCCAGATATGCCCTATGTCGCCCCCCCCCCCTCCAATAATTCAGTCCTGACGCCGTCGCTGATGGGATTTGAACTTTTTAATTTGTGATTTTAGTAGTAATGTGATGATACCGACCGTTTCGTTGGGATACGCGATTAATCGTCACAACAGGAGTTTGGAGATGATGTCAACACAACGAGAACAAGACACATTTTTGAGCTACGTGTGGAACGTGCTTACGACCGTGCGTGGTTAAAACTTAAACGTTCTGCTTACTTACTTACTTACCTCAATTCGAGTGGGCGTTGGGTCCCGAAAGAGTGGAAGTTGGCTCTGGCGTCGTCGGGAAAAGCGGGCTTAGTCGGAGCGGCCGTGGTGAGAGAAATTAGCGGACAGAGGAGCGCCTTTGCCGGCGAGTGGAAAAACAACCCCGTAGTTAGGCGGTGAACGGCGGACGGAGCTCGGGAGACGACCAAACAACGTCGAGCGGTGTGAGGTAATCGGCCAAAAAGCAGACGTCAAAAGTGTAACATCTGTCTCGTCTGACCAACTCGGTTTGCGGAGGAAGAGAGAGAGAGAAAAAGATGGGCTCGCCCGACTTCCGGCGGTAAAAGGCCTGTTTGCTTTGCACGAGAATAACCGCCAGGCTAGGTACTCGATTGAGAACTGACTGACTGAGCTATATACGAGAATCAAGCCTGTTGCCCTTCTCTCTTCTCCTCAACAAACGGACGAGTGAGCGGCTTCTCGGCTACTTTGATACTCTGCCAGGTTTCCAACGCCGTTCCCAACGCCACCTGTTGGCCGACGTAAAACGTAAACGAATGGAAAACGCCGGGAAGGTATGGGGGAGCTTTCGTCTGCACGTGTGGGCTTTCCTGCCACACAGGGGTGAGTTGGGGGATTGCATCATGTTACGTCACCCTCATTGAAGCTTTTATGCTTTCGGGGCTTTTGTCGGCGGCGATCCCAAAATGACGTATGCCTTTCCACTACCGTTTCCCCCCATTGAAATAAGGCTCACAAGCGTCCGCAGACTTTCAACTGCAATAGGGAGGGGGGGGGGGGGGGGGGGGAAGGGGAAAAAAAAAAGGACAGGCACTCTTCCAATCCTCGAATGGTATTGCGAATCTCGAAAAATCTTTATTTTAATGGTTTTTCTGTAAAAGGGGCAACTCCCCACCACCCCCCTTACAAGATGAATAATGTACTAATTCAACGTGAAGCTAGAAGAAGAAGAAGATTTATTGAATCAGGTAAATCGGTACAATTCTCCGTATGTGCCCTCACCCCGCAAGAGCTAATGCTCGCGTGTGGTGTGTTGGTTACCATAATAAAAATTAACTTAAAAATACAAGAATTACCAATGTCAACATACGAAACAATTGCAAAGTTTGGGTGCATCGTAGAAAAAAAAATACAATAAAAGCAGTATAAAATTATTACCACTGTTATAAGCTAATGTAAAATTTTTATTAGCGATTTTTACTACCATTTTTATTACTATTTGTATTACTATTTAATACTATTTTAAATTACTTTTTTTATAATAGCGACTGCAAAGTTACTATTATTAGCAAGTGCAGTTATTACAATCATTATTAATAAATGCAAAGTTAAGGTGCATCGTACAAAAAATAACCACAACAGTAAAAATAAATAAACATGCTACAAATAATCAAAGAAAATCAAGATAACAAAAAGTGCTGAACGTATTTTTCAGCTTATAACTTTAAATAAATTTTCAAGGGCCACAGTACTGATACCCAGTAGCCACTGAAACAGGTATTTCTGGAAACGATGAATTTCAGTAATATCTTTTATGTAGTTGGGTATGTTATTGTACAATTTGCTTCCAAGGTAGTAAGTTTTTCTATTATAACTTAGGCTGAATGACAAAATTATTACATTCACCCCTCGTGTGGTAATTGGTCACAAAACGAGTTGTAGCATGTTTATTAATTCTGCGGAAGTTAATTAAGACTCTGTAAACATACAGATGGCGGACTGGCAGGATACCTAGCTGTTGAAAGAGTTGGAGTGAATGATCACGCTATTTTCTTGAAAGTCATCGCTCTAACAATTTTCTTTTGGAGGTTGATAACCGGATCAATAGCATTCATGTAAGTTCCACCCCAGCATGTAATCGAGTACTGAAGGTATGACTGTCCCATGGCAAAATAAAATAATTTAAGCATCTTAAAGGAAACATGCTTTCTTTCTAAGATCTAAGATAATACATTTTGCACAGTAGTGCACGCAGTCTATAAGAACTGTTGCAATGACTCCTCCAATTTAACATTCTATGTAAGGTGACACCAAGATATCGAACTTCGCTAGTGTTAGTATAAAAGTTAAACTGCTCCGTCCCCCCTCCCCGCCGATACTTGTGTCTCAGGAACGTAACACTTTTACTCCCCCCCCCCCCCCCCGCTCTTTGGAATGTGTTTGTTCGAAAAACGGCATCGTCCAGAATTCGTAATCACGGCTAGGTGTCAGGATTACAAGATAACATTAATACGCTAGAAGGTGATTTTATGACATGTACAAGGTAAATGAAAATACCACATGAGTACACTGGTTTGGCAATCACGGCATGGATAAATATAAACTGCAATAATTGAAATGTAAGAGATGCCGGGGGGGGGGGGGGGGGGGGAATAACAGTTCGAACTAACGATGGAGAAACCGCACTGCACGAACAATTAAATTAAAAGTGGAAATAGTTATAAAGACGTGGGTACAACAGCAACCGAAAGAGTAGTTACAAAGTCGGAAGAAAAAATTAAAAGATGGTAGAGGGGATGAATTTTATGGAAAATATAGGAGATGAAATAATAAAAGAAAACGAAGACTGAAGCTAAAGGAGCGAGGAATGATCGTCTAACTGGAAATTCGCATAATTGGAAGAACGTATCAATAATATAATGGAAAATCGTCTAACGTCCATGCCTCGCTCGCACCACTGCACTCGCTGCGGCTATACGTATAATATCAGAAACCGCGGCCATATATTTGTCCAGTTAGAATATACGATATTCCGTTTAGATGATTCTCCAGATTTTTTTTATTTAGGCAGGTTATTATTGTCCCATTCCAGTTAGACTTTCGTCCGACGCCCCAGCAAAAAAAAAAAACACGTTGGTTATAAAATCGCTACAAAATAGTGAAGGAAAAGGTACGAGATCCTAAAAAGAGATGACACAGACTCAGTAGGATTGAAAGCAACTGTTGACAAACAAAAGAAAATGATCACGAAAATTATCAACACAATGGAGATACACAAAGAGACAAAAATTGCTGTAAATAATATAAAAGCAAATTAGAATTAAGACATCAGCAAAAACCATACACTAGAAATAATGTAGTACAGTAAGCCACCTTTATGCACTTAAGTTTCTTTCACGCGATATGACCCGGATTCGAATTGAAGAACCAGTCCTTTAACAGGTCACGGCCTAGGGTAGAATATATAGGTAGTGACGCTTGATGT
>JAHWFP010015472.1:22750-35185 GCA_023313725.1 Lithobius niger | reverse complement strand
TTACACAAAGTTTTGAAGCGAGTTCTTGGTGGAGCAAATTTTGAACCTGGGACCGTAAATCAATAACAACCGTAACTAGCCTAGGTGCTGGGTGCGGGGGTGTTACATCAGAAACTTAAAACCGACTTGCCTCTTGCCATTACTCTTCTCAGCGATGAGCTGGCTTCCGCCGTTTCTAGCATCAAACAAAATGCTTTATACTTAGATGAGGTTGATGAGAATTTTTACGCAAGAAGAAGCAAATTAAGGACATTGCTTTTCCCAGGCATGCTGCTGATGCAGCATCGAGAGTATACGTTGACAGAAATTGCTTATTACCGGACGACAAGAAAGTATACTTCAACGCAACCCACAAGCAGATTAGAAATTCAAGCGATCGTACTTTGGCGAATGATGCTGTTACTAAAGTATTCGTCGATAACAATTGCTTGTTACAAGACGAACAGAAAGAGCACTTTAATGTCCGGAACAAACAGATTAGAAACCTAAGCGAACCAACTTTGCCGAGTGACGCGGCTACGAAGAAATTTGTGCATGAAAACAGTTTCACAGTGTTCGTGTGTAAGAGTTCAGTTTTAATTCATAAAGCAATTTTCCACTGCAGTGATCCGAGCGTTGCACTAATTGCTAAATGTAAAATAGGTAGGAAAGCCCTTTACATTATGAAAATAAAGGAAGAACATTCGACAGTTACCGTTTTCGAAAATCCTCACGTAATAGAAAAAAATTTGCCCATCGCGGTAGAGGCATTCAAAGAGTTTCACCCAGAAAACGTTTATTTCCAGTTAGATTTGCACGTAACTTTTCATTAGATGAATCGTCTCATCCTATCTAAAACAGCTTCGTAATTACGTGCCTTAGACAAGGCGCTTAAAAAAAATAAGCAAAAGCACCAAATTTGGTCAAAATTTTGTACGCGTTCGTAATTGTATTTAATTCCCGGTCCCAAGTAGATTACCACTGACCGGGGAGGACCTATGTTGCCAAACTATCGAAATAACACGGTTCTCCCGAAACGGTGGGATAGGCGACCCAATGACTTCCGTCTCCATCGTGGAAATCTTCCAAGTTAACTATTCCGTTTTCACCAGAAGGCTAAAGTTTTAAGGGAAGTGTGTCTTTACTAAAAGTACCTCTGAATTTTGGAATTTTCATTACTCAAAGTTTGTTAAAGGTTTATTAAAGTCGATTAAACCTTGGGTGGTCTTAAGTAAAGACCTCTGCCACGGGGCAATTTTTTTTTGCTTCTTTTTTTGCTTAATTTTTTTTTCTTCGAGCCGGAACCTTCCACTTGCTTGTGATGTTGCACTAGTTCAGCTAGAATTTTTGCATCTTTTGTGCCTTTTTTACGGCAGATACCACCCCCGCAGGTCCACCCCCCAATCCTCTGATCCCGGTTAAAATCGGTTCTAGCAATGCCAGCAGCAAAAAGCCGCCTTTCTTTTTTCGTGATCTTCTTTAGAGCGCCATATCTTTTTTATTATTATCATTATTATTTAATAAACAACTTCGACTTTGCCTCTGCCCAACTTTAGATTCATTTTTCTGTCTCCAATGAGGAGAGCGTGACAAGTAATGTTAGCTGGAACTGCTGCTCTAAACTTCAGTTTGACTTGTACGTCCACGATTCCAGATTGAAGCCTCTCGGACTGTTTCGAGCAATCCAACATCACGAGAGGATAGGCTTTCTTGAACTGAAGCAAGTCAAAACTCAAGTCGTTGGTGTCGTAGCAAAGCTGCCTAAATTGCTGCGTTATTCTGTACAAGCCGACGTACTCTTCAGTAGCATAATTTGCGTTCATATCGAGAAATGGATATCTTTCTGAATTTAGAGTCACATGAGCATCTTGCAGACTGCAGTGGCCGAACACGCCTGGGTTTTTAACTAAGGAGTCCTGCCTGTTAGTTTGAAAAGCTAGAACTATCCACCTAGGTTTTTCAACAGCAGTAGTCAGAACGCGCCAGGTGAAACTGGTATTTTGTGGGAGCACGCAGCTATCAGAATGCTAATGCCTAAATCCTAAATCCACGGTCACTCCGTAGTCGATGAAATTGTAGAGTTTAAGTTTCTGCTCGTTCGAGGCAGTGACATGTGGAACGATACAGGTGATGCTATTTAGAACGACTTTGCCACTGGCCGCGGCCGCTGCTTTGAAGATGGCGTTCGTATCGCTCGCTCGCATGAGTGTGAACACGTGTTTAGTTCCGTAGATTAGCTTATCGTAGTTTTTTAAAAATCCCATGACATGTTTCAATGGGATGGCGAAGGTAAAGCTTCCCTTGGGAGTTGTTTCAATGATGATGGATGCGTGCCGCTGTTAGTTCAGCAGCGAGTGAAGACGCACTATCCAACTATTCATAGTCATATTCATTTCATTTTCATAATCAATGCATCTCATTTTTATATTCATATTCATAATCATAAATTTATATTCATATATTCATATTCTTGATCACATAATCATAAATCAAACATTTCATTTTCATGCACACTAAGTTGGCCAACTTTTCATGCAAAAGAAAAAATATAAACAACAACCAATATTTATGATTTCACTTTTCATTTTTCAAACCTGTGTCGGCTCACATGAGCTCGTATATTTGTTTGCGTACATGATATCTATCCTCCTTTTACTTTTTTCATTTCAGGCCATTGTTTATTAGGAGGCCACACTAAACTAGGAGTGTTGCAACGTGTTTGGAAGTTATATTTCCATCAATTCAAAAAAAAAAAAAATTCATTACAGTTTTCAATTGTTCTCAGAACTGCATAGTTTCGTTTTTAATAGTTCCTCTTTGAACACGTAACTGCTCTCATATTGTCTTTCAGTGTTCTTTGCTTGATTCTGTCATACTGATCATCCAGTGTGATTCACATCTTAGCACCGAGATCTCAACTTTGGTTCAATGATTATTCATAATGCAGTCGTAGCTGTCCAATTGTTAGTACGATTTTGCTGCAATTTTCGTGATTATTTTGGTGTAACCACAAATATTAGGTGCAATTTTGCTGTATTCTTCCAATCGTTGTGATTACTTGGTGTAACCACAATTGTGTGGTGCAATTTTGCTGTATTCCTCCAATCGTTGTGATTACTTGGTGTAACCACAATTGTGTGGTGCGAATTTGCTGCTTTCTGCTATCGTTGTGATTGTGTTGGTGTAATCACAAATGTTCGGTGCAATTTTGCTGCTTTCTGCTATCGTTGTGATTGCGTTGGTGTAATCACAAATGTTCGGTGCAATTTTGCTGCTTTCTGCTATCGTTGTGATTGCGTTGGTGTAATCACAAATGTTCGGTACAATTTCGCTGCTTTCGGCTCCCGTTGTGATTGCGTTGGTGTAATCACAAATGTTCGGTGCAATTTCGCTGCACTTACTCCAATCGTTGTGATTACTTGGTGTAACCACGATTGTTCGGTGTAAGTTCGCTGCACTTGGTCATTGTAATCGTAGCCTCTGGTACAATTACTATTGTTGACTGATGCGACCACAATTGTTCGATGTTATCACTGCATATGCTTCAAACACCGCAATTGGTCATTGTAATTGTAGACTCTGGTGCAATTATTGTCGTTGATTAATGCGACCACAATCGTTCGATGTTATCACTTCGTATGCTTCAAACACCACAATTGGTCGTTGTAACCATAGCCTCAGCTACACTTACCAATGTCGATTGGTGTGACCACAATTATTCGATTTATCACTGCATATGCTTCAAACACCATAATTGGTCGTTGTAACCATAGCCTCTGCTACAATAACCAATGTCGATTGGCGTGACCACAATTGTTCGATGTTATCACTGCATATGCTTCAAACACCACAATTGGTCGTTGTAACCATAGCCTCTGCTACAATTACCAATGTCGATTGGCGTGACCACAACTGTTCGATGTTATCACTGCGTATGCTTCAAACACCACAATTGGTCATTGTAACCATAGCCTCTGCTACAATTACCAATGACGATTGACGTGACCACAATTGTTCGAGGTTATCACTGCGTATGCTTCAAACACCACAATTGGTCATTGTAATTGTAGCCTCTGGTACAATCACTATCATTAATCGGTGTGACCACAATTGACTGACAACAGCTGTATTGTGTCCTGTTGACATTGCTCATCAACGGTTGTATTCTGCCCAGTTGACAGTTGCGGTCCCACAATGGGTATCAAAGTTCACTGGCTGGTGTACTGCTATGTGAACGTCTTAGTGAATTTTCCTACAACAGAACAATAGCATTAATTCACTTGAATACGTTATATTTCGTAATTCTCATATGCCACAACTTCATAATTCTATATTATAAGATTATGACTGTAAAAAAATATTCCTTTTTTTTTTTAACACTGGCAATTCTTACCCATTCTGATTGTTTCTACACAATTTAAACAACAACAAAAAATTCATCTCAACGGGATTATTTTTATTTCTTCAATTTTAATTTAATTCCAGTAAAGGTATTCAATGAGTTTCGATTTGTTTGCTGGATGTCATCTCAACCAAACGTGCTATACCAATTCTGTGTATCTTAGCTTTGGATGCTGCATCTCTCAACTAGAATCAATGCTGGCAGCACCATTCTGAGGCGGTGTTAGCAATTATTTCTAACCAAATGCATTTCAATCACTCCATTCTTGTTTGAGTTTAAATGATAAAAAAAATACCGCAATAAAGTTCGTTTTTGGTTCTTATTCACTTAATTAAGTGTCAAACTCGAAAGAGATTCCTCCCCTGAATTGTTCATTCAAAATTAAATTTCCAAAGTGTTTTACATCTTGATCTTGATCTTGATCTTTGATCTTGAACGTAAGGATTCACTTCCAGTTCATGGTTGGTCGTTGAGCTAAAAAGTTTTGGGTTGTTGCCATGAAGTAGCGTATTCTTTGATCCAAAATAACTACAGGTGACGATTTTTGAAGGTGTGTAGCATTCGTTTTTCTCGTTCATTACCGTTTAGCTCGTACAATGCTGGCAGAGGAAGATTTTAATCAGTGTATGTCAAAATGCATCAGCTCATTACTGGGTTCCGATGACTTTCTGTCATCGCTAGTTCGCGCTATTGTTAAGCCCGTAGTGCAAGCAATCATTGTCGAGCTAAAATCTTCCATTGACTTAAATACAGAGGCTGTACACGAGATTAAGAATGAATTAAAGTTTGTCAAAGCCGAAAACCAACGTCTTGTTTCGGTCGCGACTAAAAAGTGTGATGACCTTGAGCAATACACGCGGCGCAACAATCTCCGGGTTTTCGGGATACCCGAAAGACGGGGTGAGGATTGTGACGCTCTCGTGATAGATATGGTTAAAAATAAATTGCAGGTGAACATTACCAAAGACGATATTGACCGTGCTCATCGCGTGGGCCCCAAGGGTAGCAACCACTCTACCCGACCTATTATTGTGAAATTTGTCTCATACCGGAAACGTGCTGAGGTGTTCCGTTGCAAAAGGAACTTAAAAAAAACGGGAATTATGATTAGGGAGGACTTGACCACTGAGCGGCTCGCACCTCTTCGTGCCTCTAATGAAAAATTTGTCATGAAGTCGGTGTGGACCATGGACGGCAACATCGTTGTAAATCGTGATGGGAACAAGATATTTCTACAGAACATGGACGATCTCTACCACATGCCAAGTCCCAAAACCGACAAAACTATCTCCCCAGATAATCCTGCTGCTGGACAGTCTACTCGCACTAAGACGTGAGATTTTCAGTTAAGAAATTCGCTGAGTGATCTCCTATAGGCTCGTATTTTTTTTTCTCTGAATTGCTTTATGATGTTCATAATTCATCACCCATATTTCAGTCACTTCATATAACTGTGTTGGCATATTGCTTTGTGTTTTTTGGGATCTGTGTTTCCAGCGTATTGTATTGCCTGTAGCAACACCTGCTTCCCCCTCCCTGCCTTTCCCCCTTTTGCACTCTCCTACACTTGCTGTAGCCAGTACCACTACGTGTATTTTTGTGTTATCTTGTTTTGTATGTGTCTCCCATCTGAATGTGATCCTTTTCCTTCCTTCAGTGTTGATGCTAATCTCCCTTCCTCCTGCCACAAGCAAAACTCCTATTGTTCCTCTTCTGAACTAATAGACAGTGTCGAAACTCTTATCACACATTGGCAATCATTTCACAATCATTGGTATAAATGCCCAAAGTTTAAATGCAAACTTCCCTCAACTAATAACTTTAACAGAGTCACTCCATGGTCTACCTAGTATTATCGCCGTCACAGAAACTTGGATAGAAAATGGTCAAGAGAACTTGTACGTTCTCCCTGGTTATGATAGTATTGGCAAAAATGACCACACAAAAAAGAATGATCATGGCGGTGTAATGTTTTACGTGAAAGACCACATCGATTTCAAACTACGAGATGATTTATGTTTGGAAACTAGCAGATATGTTGCGCAGTCATTATTCATCGAAATTAATCATCAGGCACACACAAAAAATTATTGTTGGAGTCGTCTATAGACAACAAGGCAATTTCACCGAGTTCGAAGAATGTTTAAGTAGGGTACTGACTAAGGCGTCTAAAGAAAACAAACTTTTGTATATCTTGGGTAATTTTAACATTAATCTTCTCGATTCAGACAATGATACACAGGCATCTCGTTTTATTGATACTGTACAATGTGCTGGCCTTGTGCCCACCATCAAATTACCCACACGTATAACTAGCACATCATCTAGCCTGATTGATAACATTTTCTCTAACAATATCATTGACCCTTACTTTTCAGTCGTGCTTACTGAACCCATCTCAGATCATCTCATTACAGTTCTTATCACATATCTTGGAGGCTCTTTCCATCAGTATGATACTAACCTTAAACATATTCGCCATTTCAGCCCCCAATCTGTTGCAAATTTTAAGGCAGCTGTTAAAACTTCAGAGTTTTGCCCTGCTGATGTTTCTTGCGTTCAAGCCGCTTACACCCACTTTTCCACTTCCTTTCTGAACTTGTATAACAAACATTTCCCCTTAAGACCAGTTCGCACATCAAATTAACAGAAAAATAACCCCTGGATAACACCTTAAAAAAGCTTTCGACACTGTCCATCATGGAATCCTTCTCGACAAACTGTACCGTCATGGCATCCGCGGCACTCCCCATACTTGGTTCGCTAATTACTTATCTGACAGAAACAATAAGTGGACTGTTCTGGTGTCTGCTCTTCCACTGAAAAGATTACCTGTGGTGTACCACAAGGCTCGATACGGGGACCCCTTCCCTTTCTACTTTATATTAATGACTTGCCAGTGGCCTCTACTGTTCTGAAAATGATCTTGTTTGCCGATGACACCACGATAGAACCTTTCAGGCTTACTAATGCTGATAGTGGGGTCTGGGATCGTATTATTGCTCCTTGTCAGAAAGAGGGAGAGTCGGTAGCAGCCTATGCGGAAGATACGCTGAAATTTTTCAGGGAGTTGGGTAAGCCAACTACTGATGAGGTGAAGATTCAGTATATTTATCGGAATTTGTGTCAACCTTTGAAAATCCTACTTAGTGTTCAGACCTATGATTCTGTAAGGGCCTTAATAGCTGATGCGCGACGTGTAGAGGCAGCCGTCGAAGGGGGACCAGCTTCGGCCGTCCCGGGTATCACTTCTCATCGTAAAAAGGAAACCCAAGTAACCTCTCCTTCTACTTCAGGTGCGGTGAAGTCTTGTTACATTTGTGGGGAGGCCAACCATTTTGCACGTTCGTCAGCGAAGGAGTACTCAGAGTGGGTCGGGAAACGACCAGGGGACCCTGCCAGTCCCAGGAGTGGGGTCCCGGTAAACGTGGCGAGTGCTTGCGAAGCGGATGCGGGTGTTTATCCCGCTGCCTACCCTTCACCAGGGAAGGTGGCTACAGTGAATGTCAATGTGGGTGGTATGGATGTTACAGCTCAGTGGGATGGTGCTTCACCTTATACCTTCATGGGACCTCAGTTTAGGCAGTTCTTGCATCAGCAGGGATTGGTGATTCAGCCTTTGAAGGAAGCTGTTAGGTCGGCTGGGGGTGTTTCTTTCCCAACCTTGGGTTGGGTTTTGGTCAAAATTAGACTCCCGGGTAAATGCATACTGCATCCGGTTGTCATTGCGGAGCAGTTGGCGCAGTCTTGCCTCATTGGCTCAGATGTAATGGATAGTTTACGGGGCAGTAGTGGTTATGCGTCATGATCACTAGTATTGGTTGGATTCAAAGGAGGTTAGATTCCCCTTTGTGCGAGTAAAGGAGCGTTCTCCCTCAGTCAACCTGATTTCAAGTCACACCTTGTTGGATGATCAGAAAGAGGCTATGTTGGCTATGTTTGAAAAATTCCCTGAAGTGTTATGTGACGAGCCGGGGCGGACAACCCTCATAGAGCACCATATCGATACAGGAGATCACTCTCCCATTACATCTCATCCCTACAGGATGAATCCTCAGAAAACTCAGGCGCTTAAGGAGATCATTAGGGAAATGATCGAAAGAGATCAGATTGTCTCATATCAAGGTCCTTGGGCCTCCGCCACCTTTCTCCGCCCTAAGAGTGACGGCGGGTGGCGTCTTTGTATTGATTACCAGAATCTGAATTCCATCACGATCCGTGACAAGTACCCTCTACCCAGGATGGATCCTTATTGACATCATAGGTCAACCAAAGTTCATAACCACTTTGGATCTTAGGAGTGGATTTTGGCAAGTTCCTTCAGATGCCGAATCGCAGCAAAAAGCAGCGTTCATCTGCACAGAAGGTTTGTTTAAACCGAAGGTCCTTATGTTTCGTTTGCACAACTCGCCGGCTTCCTTTCAAAGGCTTGTCAATCATTTGATGTGGGATCTCCAAGCTGAGGGAGTTGTTGCATATATTGATGACATAGTCATAGCTTCGCAGGATTTTGCCAGTCACATGAAAACACTTGAGAAGGTTCTAGCTAGGTTGCGTTACGCAGGCCTAACTGTGAACACCAATAAGGTCCAAGTTTGTCAGACGGAAACCAGGGTTCTTGGCGTCATCATTTCTTCGTCCGGAGTTTGTGTTGATCCGGTTAAGGTGGAAGCAGTGCGAGAGAGGCCGGTCCCGCGCACTGTGAAGGAGGTAAGACAATTTCTGGGACTCACTTCTTGGTATAGGCGTTTCATAAAAGTTTACTCACATCGTTCGGAACCACTCAATCGGCTGTTGGATTCTGGCAACCAGTGGGTCTGGACTCGTGAGTGTGACAGGGCATTCCGAGAGCTGAAAGAACTAGTTTGTTCTGCTCCAGTGGTGCAGGCACCTGACTTCAAACGTCCTTTTGTTCTACACACGGACGCGAGCGCAGTAGGAATTGGGGCTGTGCTCCTTCAGGAGGATGCTGGGTCGGGAAAAGGTTTGGCAACGATCCAGTACGCTAGCCGTGCTTTGACAGCAGCGTAGAGGAGGTTTTCGACAGTCCAACGTGAACTACTTGCCATAGTATGGGCCGTGGAGAAATTCCGTCCTTACTTGGAGGTAGGACACTTTAACGTTTTTACGGATCAGAAGAGCCTTCAGTGGCTGAAGATGGCGAAGGATCCCACAGGTCGTTAGGCTCGATGGATGATGCGCCTTCAGCCGTACGATTTCACCATTGTTTATCATCCGGGCAAGTCCAATGCTGTGGCTGATGCGTTGTCCCGTTCACCTGAGTTCACGGAAGTGTGTGACGTTATCTCGGCATTGATTAGGTATGTGGTGGTTCCCTCTTTGGGCGAAATCCGTTCAGCTCAGTTGGCCGACAATGAATTGGCTCAAGTTATCCGTTTCCTTGAAGAAGGGAGTGGTCTCCCTAATGGAAAGGTTGGTCGCAAGTTGAGGAAGGTTGTTTCCAACTCGGAAGTCAAGAGTGGTGTACTGGGTCGGATCTTTACTGCCAAGAATTCGGAGGATAGGTTCTGTATTGTTGTCCCCAGGAGCTTACGGAACCTTATTTTGGCCGTCTATCATGACTCGGCAGTGGGTTGTCATCTCGGTGTTACCAAGACGGTCAAGAAGATTCAGCAGAGCTACACATGGCCAGGGGTTGGCTCGTGATGTGGCTCGGCATGTGCGTAGTTGTCACTCGTGCCAACTCTTCAAGTCTGAGAATAAGCTTCTCAGGGGGTTAATGGGTGGTGGCAACACCCTTTTTCAGCCATGGGATGTACTTTACATTACCCTCGCCGGACCATACCCACGTAGTAGTAGAGGAAATTCTCACCTGTTGGTGGTCACTGATAGCCACACCAAGTGGCCTGAGCTTTTTCCCTTAAAGAAGGCAACGGCTCTGGCTGTGGCAAAAGTCTTGGTGGGGGAGGTTTTCCCTCGATTTGGAGTATGCAAGGTTCTCGTTGCAGGTTCTGAAATGGATTTGTCGCCTCTTCGGAGTTAGCAGGTGTTCACATCTTACGATCACCCACAATCTAACAAGGCGGAAAGGAGCAAGGGGCAAGGCGATGATGGTGGCAAGTATCGAAGAGTCTCATAAGGAGTAGGATGAAAACTTGCCTTTCATAGGTATGGCTCTGCGTGCGGCTCAGTCCGAGAGTACAGGATACTCCCCATCTTTCCTGGTGCTCGGGCGGGAGATCCGTCTTCCCATCGACCCAGTGGTGGATCAGCCCTCGGCTCAGAGAGCTGATGGTGAAGATCTCTGAGCGGTTGAAGTGGCCAAGCGCACTCTTGATGCCATTAGTAAGGCTCAGCAAGCTCTTTTGGAGCAACATGAAAGAAACAAGCAGCGTTCTGATGTGGATCGTCGTCATCTCTCCTTCAAAGTTGGTCAGCAGGTGTTGAAGAAGTTACATTTTCAGTCGTCTTGGGCGAAAGGTTTTATGGCCCAGTCATGTGCCTAATTTCATTGGATTTTAACCAATTTTGGAATTCTGAGGACAAAAATTGGGCAGCATTGTCCGTAACTAAGCTGTCCATTAAACCATATAAAGCCATATGATTGTTTAAACGTCAATGACACGCGCGGACGTTGTTGATTTCATTTTATGCACAAAAGGAATTTTTGAATGTGCGTCTACTAGAATGAAAAACATGTAATTGTCCTTCGCCCCGAGAAAGTCAGCGTGAAGACGATTATTTAGTTTTAGTGGATATTCCCACGTATGCTTAGGACCTGACGTTTGAGTATCTTTATACTCTTGACAATTTTGACATGATTTGACTTTATTTTCAATGTCAGAGTCAATCTTAGGCCACCAGACGTTTTGTCTAGCTAAACTTTTCAATTTAACTATGCCTAAGTGAGCACTGTGTAGATCTTTCAAGATTTGTCTCCGCAAGGCCATCGGCACCAGGACTCTATACCCCCAAAATAAGGTTTCGTTTTCGACCAAGATTTCAGCACGACATGTGAAGTACGGTAACAGATCGAGAATTTCGCATTTGTCAGGCCAGCCATGGTTCACATACCGATAAACCTTTGAAAGGATTTTATCACGTTTACTTTCAAGAACGAATGTCTCATTTAAAACTGGAAGATTAGAAAGAGTTTCTAAAGCAAGAATATTGTACTGCTCTTCTGCTTTCTCGAATTCCTCGGTACTTGGGAGGGGAAGGCGCGATAATGCGTCTGCCGTCAAGTTAAGTTTACCGGGAATGTGTTTGAATTCGTAATCGTAAGCATTAAGCATCACTGCCCAACGTTGAACCCTGGCGGCTGCCATCTGCGGTATTCCTTTTTTAGGGCAAAAAATACAAACCAAAGCCTACTGATCAGACTGCAGTATGAATCACTGACCATAAACGTATTCATGAAACCGTTTCACTCCCCAAACCACGCTGAGAGCTTCCCGATCAAAATGCGAGTAGCCCCTTTCCGCTTGAGTGAACTTACGTGAAGCGAAAGCTATCGGCCGTGATTCACCGTTTTTCATAACATGCATAAGGCACGCGTCGACCCCATATGGTGAGCCGTCACAAACGAGTTTGAGCTTTAATTTCGGATCATAATGAACCAGAACTTTTGATTTAAGAAATAAACCTTTTACTTTACTCACCGCTCGGTCGCATTCTGCCCCCCAAACCCACTTCACACTTGGGCTTAACAAACGTGTTACTGGTGACAGAATATGAGCGAGATTTGGTAGATATTTTGAGTAATGGTTTACAAAACCCAGAAAGCTCTGTAGCTCTTGAATACATGTTGGGTTAGGAGCGTTCGTGACTGCTTCGATAACCTCAGGGAGTGTATGCAGGCCTTCTGCATTTATCATGTGGCCTAAATATTTTAATTCAGGCCGCGACAGTTTGCACTTCTCGATCTTAAGTTTGGCCCCTGCATCTTGTAAAGCATTTAACAGTTTATTTAACGATTCGTCATGCTCACCCCCCTTCCCGCTCACCAGGATGTCATCATAAAACGGGAGACATTTGGGGATTTTACTGGTGACTTGAGTCATTACCCTCTGGAAAATTCCAGGACTGGACGC
>JAHWFP010015472.1:0-22650 GCA_023313725.1 Lithobius niger | reverse complement strand
CCCCCCCCCCTTCCTGCTCACCAGGATGTCATCGTAAAACGGGAGACATTTGGGGATTTTACTCGTGACTTGAGTCATTACCATCTGGAAAATTCCAGGGCTGGACGCTAGGCCCAGGGGTACGTGAAGCCATCTAAACAAACCCAGGGGTGTATTTATTGTCAAAGCTTCCTGTGACTCTTTGTCGAGTTCAATTTTCGGAAATGCATCCTTAAGGTCGATAAGGGAAAAAGTGTCACTGTCTGCTAATTCACTGAATAATTCTGCGGCCGTGGGAACTGGATAGTGGTCGACTTTGAGTTGAGGGTTCACGGTGGTTTTATAATCACCAATCACTCGAATTTGACCATCCGCTTTGTGAATTATGACGATCGGCGTAGACCACTGAAAAGTTTCCACAGGCTCTAGAATTCCAAGGCGGATGGTTCTCCACGTTTGTTGGTTGACCTTTTCTTTGAGTGCTAACGGAACTGGTCTTACACGACTATACACAGGCTTGGCATCAGGTTTTAAATGAATTTTGGCTTTAAAATTCTTAAACTTACCCATGCCTTCAGAAAATAGCTCCGGAACACCCTTCGCTATTTCGGAAGTGTCAACTGGCGTAATGCTAGTTTAATTTTCTTAACACTTTTCTTAGGTTTCACTTTCGTTTGTAGGTTATAAAAAGGATGGAAATTAACTCGAAAAATAGAAAGCCAATCCTTTCCCATTAATGCAGGTTTATATAATTTTGAAACTAAAGCATCCAAATGTTCGATTTGACCTTATACTTCAACCTTCAGACTTACAGTGTAAATCGTGTTCTCAATTCCATCAGTGTATGAGTGTATCGAGTACGGACTGAGTTTTAAAGGACAGTCCGCAAAATATTTTTGATGCCACTCAATAGGGATAATGGATGCATCTGCCCCGGAATCAAGTTCTATTTCTAACTTGACACCATTTAGGCAGACTGGCATTTTCCAATTATTGATTTTCATAGAATTAACTACTACTATTATTTTGTTGGTTTGTAGGGGAATTGAAATCTGCTCCGCAGCCTGACTCAGTCCAAGAGTATTATTTTTCAGTACAAGATAGTCGTTGTCTGAATCGGTATCAGACCCGGAACCAGACTCTGAATTTTCGGCTTCAACATCCTGGCCTTCTTCACTATCACTTTCGCTATCGCGTTCGAGTTTGTTGACGCGCTTTATAGCTATACTTTTGTTTTGTGTTCGGCCTAGCCTTAAAATTTGTGCTAGAACTTGCTTTAGGGTGGTCGAGTGATTTTGAAGTTCTTTGCGAATGACTAGCTTTTCGGCACACGGCTTTTAAATGGCCGACAGTGTGGCATCGGCCACATGTATAGTCTCGATATTTACGTGTTTTCACGTGGCCATTTTTGCCGCAACAATAGCAAATGAAATCCTTAGTGGATTTAGGCCTACTTGATGTTTTGCTCGAATTTTTAGCTACGTAGTTAACAGCTCTAGAATGGCTTCTCAAAACACTTTGGTCTGTTTCAGCAGATTCTAAGGATAAAGAACGACTTGTGATTGGATCCCTCCAATTAGGCGATCCCTAATCATTTCGCTGTTAATATCTTTAATTTTAGCGAAGTCACGATACTTTGTCATTAGCTTTAATGCAGCTAAATATTCCCCGATACTCTCATCTGATTTTTGCGATCTTCTAAAGAATTTAACACGCTCAGATACCACGGAGGGCACTGGCTCAATGTCGTCTAAAACTTTTTTAACAAGTTCATCAAATGTTAATGAGTCGGGCAAATCAGGTGACAGGATATTCAGAATTCTATCAAACATTTTCTGGCCTACAGATGCCATTAGAAAATTAACTTGCTTGGTTGCTGGTATTTCTTTAGCTAAAAAATAGTAACGAATTCGGCTGAAGTATTTCTCCCATGTGTCAGACTCGCAATTGAATTCCGAAAATAAACCAGCGGTTTTAAACGAACCCATGTTGACGTCGTCTTCACTATCACTAGATTCAAAATTTAGATCTAAATTTGAACTAGTTTCATTAACGCTTGCGTTCACTACTGAATTATTTTCACTTTCACTTTCACTGCTAATTTTAGCAGTTACAGGTGGTTTGCTACTGACACCTGTCTTTGGCATAAGTCTAACAAAATTAAATTTAATTAAATTTAATTACAATCCTGTTTAACATGCAAGGATTAAACTGGAGCACTCAATACTACCGGTCAATTATTTAAACACAGAAATAAATCAAGTTTGACTGTAGCCTACCTAGTTGTATAAATTAACTGCCTACAAGTTAAATTTAAAGGGACTAGGCTTTGAAAAAAATGTTTTACGTTCACCATTGGAACGTTTTACAAAACAACACTTCTGGCCTAAGCCTCAGCACAGACCAGATTTCACTAAGTTTGAGCATAAACCTACGGTGTTAAATTTTACACCGGCACACACTAGCCTGAATATGGGCAATGGCACAATCGAATTTACAAGGGTTAATTTAACAGCGCATTTTTCGAACCTTCAGGTTTATAATACTGCCTGTGCGGACACGCCAGTGCGTCACTCTAGAACACTGCCAAGGTAAAATTAACCATAATAAATCCAATTGCCCACTTCGGTTCTAGTTGTTAGGGTACTAAATTTAACTATTATCATTTCGTACCACACAGCACTACCATGACAAAATAACACTGTTTGAAAAAGTTTAAACTCTGATAGGAATTCAGAGCACTAATTTTCATTGCCAAAATGAAAAAAATTTGCAACTAACCACAAATATGGAGCAAAGATGTGGTTGAAGACCTATCAGTTTAAGCTTAAGTTTTTAAAGATTACCAAAGGTACCGAACTCGTCACCAACTGTGATGTCCTAGGTGGGGACACACCTAAGCCCAGCATGGGCACCAATGGTAATAACTCACACGGACCACCAGAGTGTAGGCTATTCTGATAAGACAGCGAACTTCCTGTTTACTTCTCTTTAAATACAATTGTAACAGGAAGTCATGTGATGCAACTTAATACTATATACAATTATGGAATAGCCTATTAGTAGTTAAAGGGGTATCTTGGTAGGGTTAACATATTGACATGAAATTGATGGCTGCCATTCTGGAGCACACAAGTGACGACTCCACAGTTTGAGTCAAGGTATCCTCTCAAATCGGGTGAAGAACTCGGACCTTCTTTACAATTGACAACGTGGAAGCTGCTTACTTTGTTTGTGGCGAAGGAACAAGCACAACAGCGCCGCTTTTATTGAACTAAAATACCATAGCCTTCTAGATTACAGAGACAATGCATGAAGCAACTGCTTTCACTTTCGATTAGGCTGTCGAATATGATTAAGGATAAAAAAAAAAACATTAAATCCTTTAACCCTTTATAGTCTGGCGTCCCTTTAAAAGGACGGCTACTGAACGGCCAAAAACTAAATCCCAACGCGCAACGCGAGCTTTATGAGGGGTCCCCGGGGACCCCGAGTAAAGCGAGCAGCAACAGCCCAGTGGTCAGCGTCCTCGTCTGCAAACCAAACGAACTCCGGATCGAATTCCGCGACCGACCCAACTATCACATGGGACTTAAAAAAAAAATAATCCCGTTTGTCATGGGCATTAAAGGGTTAAAATAAAACCAGGAGTTTTAAGTGCCAGTTTGATCACTAGTTCGATAATTGCTGGAAGTTAATATTTAGACAATTTTCTACAATTTAGCTTAGCCTAGCTTTTTTTCCCACCTTGGTGGTAGCGTTACCCGCTTTTTATTGCTAGTTAGGCCTATTTTATTAGGTCATCGAAGCTCCATTCACAATGCCGGGACTGTAGCAGTTGTGCTGTTTGACCGCAAAAGTACAAAAAGTTACCCCAAAGTAATATTAAGCAAGACTCAGTTTCACCAGATGACGGCGATGTTACAAGCACCTCAGCCGTCGTAGCATCTGCCGCTACAGGGAGAACCCTGTTATTTCGTTAAGTTTGGCAAAACGAGTCGTCCGCGGTCCGTGGTAAACTACTTGGGACCGGGAATTAAATACAATTACGAACTCGTACAAAACTTTAACCAGATTTGGTGCGGTCACTTTTGCCTAAATGCATTCTCTAAGGCTCGTAATTACGAAGCTGTTTTGGATAGGACGAGACGAGTCATCCATTTAAAAGTTACGTACAAATCTAACTGGAAATAAACATTTTCTGTACGAAAAGCTTCGAGTGCCTGCACCGCGATGGGCAAATCTTTCTACTTTGTAAGGAATTTCAAAATCTGTTTTTGTTGAATGGTCATCCTTTACTTTAACAATGTAGGAGGCTCTCTTTCCTACTTTACATCTAATAACGAGCGCTATGCTCGGATCGTTGCAAATTGCTTTATGAATTAAACCAGAACATAGGAAGCTTGAAACAGGACCGTAATTAACGAACCAATCACCTGCGTTTTACAAAGGGCTTTTTGTGTTGAAACTGATTAGCGTGAAACAGTTTTCATGCACAAATTTCTTCGTAGCTGCGTCACTCAGTAAAGTAGGCTCACTGCGCTCATCGCTAGCTCGTGTTTAATTTCAAAATACAAATAAGTACACATCGAAAAGAAAAAATATTTACAAAACATACATTAATAAGGGAAGAAAAATAAAATATGTATATAAAAATATATATGAAGACACAACCCGCAAAAATCCATGAGGTCCCAAAGAACTCCACTCATACAAAAAAAAGTACAAATAAAAATACGAACAAAAACAAAACAAATTGCACTTTGAAACGATAAAAAAACAGAAATACAAAAACCACAACGGCAGATCAGTAAGCATCATGCACACAGCAGAAAACCAGATCACAGCCTGCTGATGTATTCATCGAGGGATGCCGTAGCAGGAATGGTGTTAAGAATGAGGTGGCATTCCCTCGCAACACTGATCCTTTGGATCAAATAGGTTGTGGCCCGTTTCTCCCCTCTGGCGTTGGTTATCAAGCGGCCAATAGCGTTAATCAAGGAGAGACCCTGACACCCAATGAACCCAAGTGCCTCGATGGCAACAGGGCAAAACACATATCGGTTGCACAGGTACTCATAGTTTGCCCTTTTCCTAGCTTCAGCAGCAGAAGCAGCATTTAAGTAGGAAGCGGCCAAATTTCTAATTGGTTTGTTCGTGGCATTGAAGTATTCTTTCTGTTCCTCTTGTAACAAGCAATTGCTGTCGACGAATACCTTAGTAGCAGCATCACTCGGTAAAGAAGGTTCGCTTATATTTCTAATCGGCTTGTGCGTTGCATTGAAGTATGCTTTCTGGTCATCCTATGGAAGAAAACCAATTTGTTCATTGGGACTTGCTTCCCAACAGATTAGTTTTTGCCGTATTTACGGTTTGTGAGTTGTGAGTTGTGGTGAAGGCCTTTATATGTTGCTGCCTTGTAAAAGACTAAGTCCAAACCCTTATTAAATAATACGACAATGTAGGTGTTGTACACCACAGCTGTAATACTACTTCTGTTTTGTTACCCTAGTGTGGGCCAGCATTGATATGTTGACCCACGCACTGAAAACCTTTCCTTTTCTTCCCTCTGGTTTCGTGCTGGGACGATGATGGTCGCCATTCCTGCCTCGTCACAGGCGATCCGATGTCATTTTGGGTTACATTTGTAATGCTGGGCCAAATATGTAATTGTTCCCATAATTAGTGACATATACGAACTGATAATATCATAACAATAATGAGAAGTAACATTGGTGGAAATTAGTTTTCCAGATTAATGTAGTATCCAAGGCTTACTATTGTCATTGCTGCGTGAGAGTTAGAATAACAAATGTAATTGATATGTCCAATTCGAAGAGTTTCAACATAAAGATTGTAGCCTGTACCGTAACTTGCTATGATTCCAATGTATCATTACCCGGACAAAAATGTAACTATGTGTGTGTAACTGTGTGTCAACTGCCGTAATAAACCAGACCCAAAGTCGTTTTCTCCAACGAACTCTTGCTTTCTTCCTTCTAGTCATAATCCGATGCGATCCCGGACTCTGTACAGTTAATGTTAGCCAACAATCGTCAGACATAGCTGTAGTAACTCTGTAGGTAGCTTCTTGTGGGCCTAGTTTTTCCCAAAACGCCCAAAAACGTAGCAGTCTTTAATCCACATGCTAAGTCACCACAGGAGTAGTGGTAATAAACCAACATTACCACAGAAAGGGTAGCACCGTTAGAAGTCGGGCATGACGTCTAAAGCGATTGTGAAGAAAACAAGTAAGAAGAAAATACGGAAGCCTGTGTGACCGTAGACCCAATATTAGACCCTATAGGCGACACGACCAGAAGAAATTAGTACCGTAACCGAAATGAGACTGTGTACTGCTGTTTTCACATCTATGCCCCCAGCAAGTTTTAAAGATTCCTCAATAATAATAATACACGAGAAACAACCGCAGAGCCATAGGCTCGTAGCAGGATAAAAGGGGGAATTCAGACGTGGGGCTTAGCTGCGGTGAACTGGTCCACAGCAGCCTTAAACAAGTTCACAGTTCCCGCGCTGACCACATTGACTGAAAGTGCATTCCACGGGTTGACAACACGGTGTGCAAAGTCGTTGCGTCGCACTTCAACCTGACGTGACTTTTGGTCAATTTCTGAGGATTCCCACGAGTCACAGAATCAGAAGGGGTAAAGAATACACTTGGATTCAACCTGACCCTTCCTCGGAGGATTTGGTATATCAAGATATTGTCTCCTCGAGTCCACCTTTCAGGAACAGAAGGGCACCAGTTTGGTAGTCCTGCGTTGAACACGCTCAAGACGACTAATATCTTTGATCAGCCATGGCCGCCAAGCTTGAATACAATGTTCCGTCAAAGGGCGAACATAAAATTTATAGATGGCTTTGACGGAGGCAGCATCCAAATAACGTACATGCCTTTTAATGAAGCCAATGAATCTGTTTGCCTTGGCGACAACAACATCAACTTGATCCGAGACACTCAAATCATTCGAGATGATGACTCCCAAGTCTTTAATAGTGTTCACCACACTAAGTGGCTTCCCACGATAGCAGTACATAATCCGAGGGTTAATTTGACCAATGTGCATAACATAGCATTTGTTTGGATTAAGGAGCATCCGCACTTCGTCACACCATTTAATAACTTTATCGAAGTCCACTTGTAAAATAGAAGCATCGATCGGCTTTTTAATGGCTCGGTGCATTTTGGTGTCATCAGCATACTTTTCCAAAATGCTGGAGATGTCGTGGCCCATGTCCGCAATGAACAAACAGAAAAGAATAGGGCCAAGCACTGATCCCTAAGGAACACCCGAAGTAACTTTGCTCCAACCGGAGCAAGATCCCTCAATCACCACACGCTGCCGCCTTCCTCGAAGGTAATTATTTATCCACCTTGTGAGATTAACGCTAATGCCAAGGTGCACAAGGGTGTCAACCAGCTTGGAATGAGGCACTGTGTCGAAAGCACGACTGAAATCGAGGAGAATCACATCGGTTGGAAATCCACAGTCCATCGCAGCAGTCCATGCATTACAAGTAGTAAGCAGATTGGTAAGACATGACCGTCCTTTGGTGAAGCCATGCTGACTGCATACGTCAACCAGCAGTTGATACACAACTTTTTCACACACTTTGGAGATAACAGGCAGGAGCTAATCGGTCTGTAGTTATCGGGGTCGTCAAGAAAGAAGAGAAGAAAGAATCCTTTACCAATCTCCTCTTACGAGGGAACAAAATATGTATCCTTTGTGTGCGCCTTAAACGAGTCTTTTCCCCGTGGTATTAATGGTAAGTTGGGGGATCGAACACACATTAGTCATTTCTCAGTTTCTGAAGTGAAAATTACTTATGTCTTAATTTTCAGAGGACACATGGGATGGTACAATAATGGTTCTTTTCGAGTTTCCAAATGTTGGTTCCTCCTATGCAATAAGTTGTAATTGTCATTTGTACTTACTGTCATTTTGCATACCAAAATCAACGACATCCCCAACCATACATGCAGGCGTTACCTGTACCCACGCCTCAGAATTAGAAAGGTTTGAAGATTTTTACCAAGCATAATTACCAGACTTGGGCAATAAGAATGCTAGGGTTTAAAAATTAAACATGGTTGGGAGACAGTACTGGATAACCCTCCACCACCTCCCGGGGCCCCCGCAAACGTTGTTACTGACTATAATACGAAAAAAGGGGCTTGCGTTTGTTTTTTTATATCAGACCACTTCCCCGGAGATCCTCTTCCAATTCCAGGGGGTAACAAATGCAAAGCAAGTATGGGATACTTTAAGGAATCGGTATGGAAAGCGTGTTGGTTTACAATGTAATAATTATAGCCTATTTCATGTTAAAGGATTTAATGATTTTTTTTACCCTTAATCATATTCGTCAGCCTAATCAAAAGTGAAAGCAGTTGTTTCATGCACTGTCTCTGCATGTCTCTCAAGCGGCGCTGTTGTGCTTGTTCCTTCACCACAAACAAAGTAAGCAGCAACCACGTTGTCAATGCATCTCCAGTACTTTTACTTACATCAGGTATCAAATTGCAGTTTTCTATAAAGCTAACAGGTTATGAGCCCAGATAACCTTATCCACGAAAGCTGGAAACATTTAGAAAGTGAGTAAACAGTGACTAAGACAACTAAATAAAGTAAGGAAAAGTTTTGGTCTCCAAAACCGGAAGAGAAGCCACGATCGGCGTGCACACAATTAGGCTTAAGCTACGCTATATTTTTTTTTCAATGTCGGACAAAATTAGCATTGCAAATGACAATTATCCAGGTGGTAAAATGGGTAAAAGGTATACAATGGAGCTTTTGCTTATTAATTTAGGTGTGTGGGACGTAATAAATAAAGCAACTCCAACAAATCCAGACGAAAAATGGTTGACAAATGATGGGAAAGCCAGGGCTGCCATTGGCTTAAGAGTGGACGATAATCAACTCGGCCATATAAAGAAAGCTACTACAGCAAGGGCTGCATGGAAATCACTTGAAGAGTACCATCAGAAGTCTACTTTATCAAATATAGTGAGTCTACTAAGGCGTTTGTGCTCCAGAAAACTTGAGGACGGTAGTGATATGGAGAAATACATTCAAGGAATGGAGGACAATATTGACCAACTTTCAACATTAGGGGAACAAATTGCAGATAGTCTAGCAGTAGCATTTATGCTTAGTAGTTTGCCTGAAAGTTACGCAATGTTGACGACAGCACTAGAAACCCGACCTGACAAAGATCTAACATAAAGCCTAGTAAAGATGAAGATGTTGGAGGAATACAGGAGAAGAACAGATCGATTATCACATGAATAAGTTCAAGATGACAAAGCCCTTGAAGTGTTCACCCACAAGAAGTCAAATAAAGCATCCCCAAAGTCAAGTACAGCACTACCAGTGGCACATCAGGGTTTGGAGGGACCTGCTATTTTTGCAAGAAAGCAGCTGGTCATCTTAAGCGAGACTGCCCGTCGTACATTGCGTGGAAGAAAAAGAATCAGAAAGCACCGCCTAAAGCCAACATGGTCAGCCTTGAAGATGAGTCAGATCCAGATATCTGTTTCAAAGTGAGCGAAGGTGAACGGAACAAGTGGTACGTGGATTCGGGGGCAGGATGGCACATGTGTTGCGACAAAAGTTTCTTTACAAGTCTAGACACTACCATACGGAGCAAAGTACGGGTAGCTGACAATAGAGAAGTTCTTTCTGAAGGTGTGGGAAATGGAACCCTTCGTTGCAAGACCGGTAATAGAAATGAAGTTCGGACCATTACAGTGGAAGACGTGCTGTACACTCCAACGTTCAATGGAAGCCTGCTATCCACAAGGCGGTTAGCCAAACTGGGGGTCACTACAACTTGTGTTGGTGGAACTGATAAATGTCTAATCATATACAAAGGTAAAACAGTTGCTACAGCAACAGCTCGAACTGGACTGTATGAGCTTGACTTGGACAACAGTGAACAGGCAATCACTGTGACAACGGCCAAAGATGCACACTGTATACATGTATGGCATCGTAGACTTGGCCATCGGGACCCAGTAGCAATTAGAACTGTGGTTAATCAAAATCTGGTTACAGGCATAGAAATCAAAAGGTGTGACATCAAGCAAAAGTGCGAGTGCTGCATTAAAGGCAAGATGAGAAGAAATCCATTCCCACCAGCCTCAGCAACGAGGTCAAATAACGTACTAGATTTGGTACACACAGATGTTTGTGGAGCTATGCAAACGGATGACTGCAGCAGGTACACCAAGATTTACCTCCTCCGGAACAAGTCGGAAGTCCCTGAAAAATTACGGCACTACATCAGTGAAGTAAAGACTAGATTTGGCAGGGTACCGAAAGTAATCCGATCTGACCGAGGCGGGGAATACACGGGAGCAGATCTGCTCGAGTACTTAAAGAGTGAAGGTATCCAGGTACAGACGACTGCACCATACTCGCCTCAGCAGAATGGTTCAGCCGAACGTAAAAACCGTTCGCTCCTTGAAATGACAAGGTGCTTACTAGATGACGCCAACCTTCACAACCGCTTCTGGGGAGAAGCAGTAATGACAGCCAATAACCTGCAAAATAGGCTGCCAACTAAAGCATCAAACGTCACACCGTACGAGCGATGGCATCAGAAGAAACCATCACTTGAGTACATAAGAACTTTTGGAAGTCCGGCGTACGCCATGATTCCAGACTTGAAAAGACGGAAGTTAGACAGTAAGGCCATAAAATTAACCTTCGTAGGCTATGAAGACGGCTCTAAAGCTTACAGACTGCTAGACGCAGCAACAAACAAGATTGTGATCAGCAGGGACGTAAAGTTCATTGAGAACTCCTCCCATCAAGTTGACTCGTCCAATCAGCAGGCACTGACTGATCAAGGGGAGGAAGTTGTCATAGAGGCGACCAGCAGTGAAGACAGTGTATGTTCAGGGGAGGAGAACGAACCTGCAGATGTGCAGGGTGAATCCAATGTTGAAGTCAACGAAGTAGGCCTAGGTGGAGAACATGAAGCCATAAATCCAGAGCCAAGAAGATCACTAAGACAAAACAAAGGAAGATCTCCAGAACGATTAATCGATGTGGTTTACAAGGCACAGGAAACTAAAGATGAGCCCACAACTTACAAGGAGGCCATTCAGAGTGCAGACAGTCATCATTGAAAGAAAGCCATGGATTCTGACATGAAGTCATTGCAGCAGAACAATGCATGGACACTTACAGATTTACCACCTGGAAAGAACATTGTTGGAAGCAAATGGGTTTACAAGATAAAGTGTAACGACGAGGGAGTAATAGACAGATTTAAAGCCCGACTCATCGCTCAAGGCTACTCGCAGAAGTACGGTCAAGATTACGATGGAGTTTTTGTCCCCGTCGCAAAACAAGTAACCCTGAAGATTTTGTTGACAATGGCAGGAATGGCCGTGAAGCATTACGACATAGAGACTGCATTCCTAAATGGAGATTTGTCACACGAAGTGTACATGAAGCCAGCAGAAGGCTACAACGACAACTGTAATGGAAAGGTATACAAGCTAAACAAAAGTCTTTATGGGCTGAAGCAAGGGGCGCTTGACTGGAACAAGAAACTCAACAGTGCACTTGAAGAATCTGGCTTCGCGCGCACTGAACATGATCCATGCTTGTACATCAAGAAAGAAGGCAATAAATGGATCTTTCTAGCTATTCATGTTGATGATGCTATTGGAGCTGGCACTACACAACAAATCTTGGAGAAGTTTGAAGTTGAACTAGGAAGCCACTTTAAGGTAAATGACTTAGGTAACCTAAAGTACTACCTAGGCATACAGATCGACCGAGACGGAGATAATTTCTATCTTCGCCAAGAAAGTTAAATAAAGAAGAAGCTAGTTGAATGTAAACTCGCTAACGCCAGACCATCAAAAATTCCAATTAATCCTGGTTACGGCAAACGAAACGAACTGCATGAGCCCATGAAGAATAATGAAGTCTACGGGAGAGCAATCGGTTCTCTGCTCTACATCTCAACTAACACTAGGCCAGATATAGCCGTAGCAACTTCAATCCTCGCTAGGAAAGTCAGCAATCCAACTGAAGCGGACTGGACTGAAGTTAAACGAGTGTTCCGTGACCTACAACAAACAAGCAAGATGAGGCTACAACTTGTCGGCCAACTAGACAGTCTTGGCAGGCTTGACAGTCTATGTCGACGCAGACTGGGCAGGTGATATGGACGATCACAAGAAACCGGCTACCTGCTGAAATTGCATGGAAGCACAATTCATTGGGCTAGTCGCAAACAGCTGCTGGTATCCATATCCAGTACCGAGGCAGAGTATGTGGCATTGTCAGAAGCATGTGAGGATGCTCGCCTCTGGGGCAGCACGCCTTGCCGTGCGAGCTCCAAAACTCCTCCTTGGGGCAGTTGGTTGGAGACAGGGAACCAGAAAGCACGCGCTTCGGGCGCTGTGAAGGCAATAAACTGTATTTTGGCCAGTCAGACGGTTGTGGACTGGATCATTGTAATGTCAAGCGCTGGTATGAAGACGCAATATTACATTTTGGCGCCCAACGTGGGGCTCGAACCCACGACCCCGAGATTAAGAGTCACTGTGACATCCGTGGATGTTTTGTGGAGAACATTCTTATTGTTAAGTTATTGATCTTTAGGCATTTTTGGCTATTCAACCCCTTTAGCTTAGAAATTGTACATTTTGTATTTTGCCCTTCGGTGCTTGCTTTCCGAGGGGGGGGGGAGAGAGTTGTGAGGATGCATGCCTTTTGGGCAGCACGCCTTGCCGTGCGAGCTCCAAATTCCTCCTTGGGGCAGTTGGTTGGAGACAGGGAACCGGAAAGCACGCGCTTCGGGCGCTATGAAGGCAATAAACCGTAGTTTGGCCCGTCAGACGGTTGTGGACTGGATCATTGTAATGTCAAGTGTTGGTATGAAGATCGCAATATTACAAGCAGCCAAAGAAATGTTGTGGGTCATGAGATTGATCGAGTGCTTCGGACAAAATGTACATAAACCCATCAGTGTGTTCGAAGACAACCAAAGTTGCATCAAATTATTGTGCTACCCAAAGGCAAGTCACCGTACTAAGCACATTGACACCAAATATAATTTTGTGCGTGATCTGCAAGCAACAGGTGTGATCAGTGTGCAATATTTGCAACATCTGAGATGACAGCAGACATCCTGACGAAACCAGTGGAAGCAGTGAAGCTTCGCAAATGTGTCCATGACTTGGACTGGAGTAATTTGGGACATCCCATAAGTTGAACGACATTGAAGTACAGTGTGGTAACTAATATGGGGAGGGATATAAACATTAACGGAAGGTGTTGGTTTACAATGTAATAATTATAGCCCATTTCATGTTATACAGACATGTTAAAGGTTGCACTTTGACACTTTGATTACTATACACAACAAGTTTAGCTTTAGATTAAAGCAAGTTCATGAATTTACTAATGAATTAGTTAGACAGAACTATTAACAAGTTCACACTAAAATTTCAAGTAGAAACAGAGTTTAGGCAAGGGGATTTACGCAAAAGCGCCCTCTAAATTGCAAACAGCCTCGGCTGACTTGTAATAGTAGACCTTACAGTTGTCTCAAATGGTACTCCCAAAATATCAAACCATCCTCATCAGAATTCACATTAGAAATGGGATGTACGCTCCATGAAGTACTAAGCTTCTGCAAATCTAATTGACCCAATGGCCTTTGTTTACATTAAGTTACATTAACGAAAACGGTAATAAAATAGCTGGTTTTTAGGAAGGGACCGTGAACCTTTACATTCTGGTAGTTAAAGTCCTAAATGCGATGGCTTAATTCACCATAATTTACTTTCAAAGACTAGAGATTAAAGTTAAGTTTAATCTATAAATTTTGAAATAAGAATCCAAAAGAAAAACTTTTAAAGCTAAACTAAGTTACATATGAACCCCAGCATGGCAACTATCGGACCGTGACATCTCCATTCCCGACCGGCGTACCTACCTCTAGCTTTGAGATTTCTGAGCTGTGCTCAGGACTGAGAGCTGCTTGGGGTTTTTATGCTAGCAGGGAGGATCCAGCCAGACCCATCGCAGACGCCGAGGAGAGCTATGCCCGTGTGATTGGCTGAGGGCCGAGAGAACAATGGAAGTGGGAGGAGCTGGCGGTTTGACAAACGGATCGTTTGGAGCAGCTTTGAAGGATACAAGGCATGTTAAAGAAAGTCATTTCGAGTTTATACTCGATTAATAAAGTGAAAAGCCTTTTTTCTGAATTTAATTGAAGGAATGCTCAGTTTTACTGCATGATTAATAGAAGGATAAGCTAGATACTATTGACATTGGGATGGTAGCTACGATTGGAGTTTTGGTTAGCGATTTAAAGCTACAAACACATATTTAAAATAGGGTCCGGTAAAATAACACTAAAATGCACGAAGAGCTCCGGTAGGGTTCATGGCAAGAAATTAAGTTTACTAAAATACAATTGTGCACCTTAATAAAAGATTAAATGTATCAGCTTAGTACTAAATAATGCTATAAGGCATTTAGGTTATTTTTAAGTTGTTTGCAGAGGCAGACAAGTGAAATTGATGGTCGGACATTTTTCATAAATATTAAAAGTCATCACTCGATATTCAAATAAAAAATATCGTTTTAAGTGTGTATCCGTACATTTATGTGAGGTTAAGTGCCGATTGACAGCCCCTCCTATTGCACAACTAAGCTGCTGTTTTTGGCTTTTATGCCTAAAAGAAATTCAATGAATAAATTACAAATGTACATGGTTTTGGATAATGGTGACTGAAAGTTGCGTGCGCAACGGCTCAGTTTGGACGATTTTTAAACTGCTGTAGTTTTTTATTGGAGACGAATTTTGCAATTCTGTTTCCGCAGAAATGAAGATGATGTTGGTTTTAATTTAATTTAACTGGTTCATTATCCATAGAGATACTTAAAGTTGAATAGCGAGGTTTTTTTGGTGCCAGTGAGCCAAGAAAAAAAAAAGGGTTTGTGGTGAAACGAAGATTTTCTGCCCCCAGGTTTTTGATCATTGGTGTCAAGGTGGCCTCATCAAGAGTGTCTGATACGATATCTTGTTACATCCCGCAACGGTGGAATAAGCGATCCAGTGACTTCCGTCTCCATCAAGGAACTCTTCCAAGTTTACGATTCTGTTTTCACCAGTACGCCTAATTTTTAAAAGAAGTGTGTTTTCTAAAACTACCTCTAATTTTCGGAATTTTCATTACTTTTGCCAATCCGTTTAAATCAAGGTTTTTGCTTAGTTTTTTTTTCTTCGAGGCGGAACATTCCACTTGCTTGTGATGTTGAATTTGAATTCAGCTAGAATTTTTGCATCGTTTTGTGCCTTTTTTACGGCAGATACCACCCTCGCAGTCCCTCTCGCCTAGCCTCCAATACCGGCTAAAATCGGTCCTAACAATGCTAACGGCAAAAAGCCTCCTTTCTTTTTTTTCGATTTTGTTTTGAGCATCATATCTTTTTATTATTATTATTTAGTAAACAACTTCGACTTTGCCTCTATCCAACTTTAGATTCATTTTCCTGTCGCCAATGAGCAGAGCGTGACAGGTAGTGTTAGCTGATAAGGCGGTCTAAACTTTAGTTTGACTTGTATGTCCACAATTCCCGATTAAAGCCTCCAAGACTGTTTGGAGCAATCCAACACCATGAGAGGATAGCTTTCTAGAACTGAAGCCAAGTCAAAACTCAAATCACTGGCATCGTAGCAAAGCTTCCTAATTGCTGTGCCATTCTATACAAGCCGATGAACTCTTCAGTGGCAAAATTAGCATTCAAATCGCGAAACGGATATCTTTCGGAATTTAAAGTTACGTGAGCGTCTTGCAGACTGCAGTGGTTAAAACACGGTGGGGTTTTTAACTAAAGAGATTTCAGAATTTACATTGTTGAGATTAGTGCCGACAGTAGGGTTGTATTCATGGTATGTGTAAGACTCAACCGATGAATCATACACCAAAGGTTCGTTGATTTTTAAGTAATCTACTACACTCATTTTCTGGTTGTTATAAATTTGGTGAAAGCTTTGTTGCCCTTCTAGGTCTAAAATTATTTGTTTTTTATTTTTATCTTTAATATTAAAAAAGAGTCCTTTACCTTTTTTTCCAAACACGAGCATTTTAGCTTTTTTTTTATTTGTAGATATCAAATGTAAGTTGCACCATGAGCGTCTCACCATTTAAATCCAACGGTTCGATGGTGTGAGAAGTGAGCCAAATTCTTACATTTCTGATTAAGTTGGTAGTAACTGGGAGGTATATTAAATTATGTGGTGAACCAGGAGGTGAATTCAGATAAAATAAATATAAAGTGGGTTGAGTGTCGCCTATGATATCAACGTGCACAAACATCATATTTATGCTCATAATGTCAACAGTATTTTAACTTTCTTGATTTCTCACATAGTTTCCCAAGTCAAATCCCAAGACTTGAGGCCAGCTCTTGTTGCCGGAAAAGGGTAGTCCGTAGTTCGGATCGATAATTACCAAGTCGGTTCTCAAAGTGTTTAGATTCGGAAGAATAGAAATTGCTTCCTTGTTGTGTCCATTTCCGTTTATCGATGACTGATTGATTCAAATCTTCAATCTCGTAAGCCCATGGGGTGAATATCACTTACTGCCAGGATGTAGTGTACTGAATTTCGTTATTTTTTTAAACTAATGTTGTGTATGCTGTTATACATGTCTGAGTTAATTCGTAAGCGCCAATTCGTAACTTTGTTCAGAGTTCAAATGAATAGGCATGTTTAGACCAATTCTCAAGTTAGAGTCTTTGCCGGTGTGAACAACAGAACAGGAATCCATTTCTCTTTTTTATCCCATCTCAAGTCAAAATTATTTTGGGTTAAAAAAACATCACCGTTATGCAGGTTCCCTATTCATGTGATGCATGTAGCCCTGCCCAACTGCACCAAGGTTGGGAGGCCGTTCGACTCCAGTCTGGAGTAAGGTAATTTTTTTTCGAACCCTCTTTATACGGGACAAAATATTACCCATAACGCATCAGTCAGAAGGGTATTCCCCTCATTTAGAATGGGATTCCCCTCATTAGAAGGAGATTCCCAGCTCCTCTCCAATCAGGGGATTCTCCTGGGGAAAACCCGTTTCTGTCCACTCAGGCGAAGGTAGGAGGGGATTCCCCTGGGAAAAATGTGGGAAATAATATTTGTATATTTTTCCTTTTGCAGTTATTTCCTTGCCTATAAACTCCCTTTTGTCCCCCTTGGAGGAACTGCATTTTTTGTAGTAAATTACATATTTTACATTTCGCAACTATTTTGTGCAAAATCTGTTAGCGCTGTAAAACTTTGTTATTAATTGTTGGTAGTCGGTAACAAAGCCGCCTCTACTTTAAAGCCTTCAAGCCTCCTGCTTTCGTTTGCAGTGTCCTGTATTGTTACTCCTCCTTACAACAACACATGCATACCCGTTATAACAAATCCTCTTCCCCTTCTCTCTTCCATCCTGTCTCCCTATGCTTCTTCTTCCTCTTCCCAACCTGTCCTTTGAACGAAAAACAACATGGCGTGTAGTTCACAAACTTCGCACTTTAAATCTTGAAAATTACAATTCCTGCAATTCCTACACGCAGGATGCAAGTCGATCGGAGTTTTCTTCCAGGTACAAATCGGAAACACTTTCCCGGAGGTAAGCAACTCGCTCAACTTTACTGCGTCCGCCATCTTGGCGTTTTAAAGGGCGTTTTGGCGTATTTTATTCGAACAATAGCAAACCGAGCAGCCGTGTGTTCAGCACGGATGCCCGAAGTTATCTGCCAAACACTGTAACAGTGTTATAAAGGAGACGCCTTGCGCGATCCTAGCGGAGGATTAGCTAAACTAATCAACTGAGATTTAAAAGGATGAGTTTTAAATCTGTGTCGGGCATTTTAAATAGCAAATCAGGTGATTTACGCACATACTGAAGGTTAGTATTTTGCAGATAGTAAGAAACAACATGTCGTCTGTTTTTATCGTTTATAGGCCTAACAGTTTATAGCCGTTTGGCCTGTTCTTGTATGCAGTGCCGTACAGTTACTCCTTTACTGTTTCGCAGCTACATTGGGACAGCCTCTAATGAACGCATGCAGCATTGTCAGATGGTCAACGATTCTCAAGAAGATTGCTATAAGACCTTAGGCTTGGTTTAATTCGATTGGGAGTTTATTACGGAAGGAAGGAACGAGAGACAGTGAAAGGGAGATGTTAGATGATTGCCCTAAGTGTTCAAAGACCAAATAAATAGTTCTAATAGTTCATCTGTTTCTGAATACTTCTTGGTACTACTACATGGTAAAGACCATCTCGATCTGCATGGTCTCTTTTTAAAACATGTGTGCTGTGTATCGGTAACCCAACGCAACACCAAGGGCGGTGCCTACCAACGTCCAGGATCTTCACACTCTGCACCAAAGCGCTCCTGCAACAACGGAGCCACCTGCCCAGTTGCTCCCTGATCTGCGCTCCTGCAACAACGGAGCCACCTGCCCAGTTGCTCCCTGACCTAAACTTAAAGGCCTCAAACGGAAACTGGGAAGCCGTGTCCCTGATGCGCAGTCACGCATACGTGTGCCGGATTACTGCGCCCCAACACCATCATACCGACAAAAAACCCAGATTCTGTTCAATCAAACGTAGGCCGGAGGGGATTCCACTTGGGGGAAAACCCAATTTCTGTCCAATCAAGCGTAGGCAGGAGGGGATTCCACTTGGGGAAACCCAGTGTCTGTCCAATCAGGTGAAGGGAGGAGGGGATTCCCCTCTCAAGTAAACCTTCTATGATGTCACTAAAGTAAACCTAGTCAGAAGGTTTACTTGAGGGAGTCGAGTAAACCTCATCGTTCCTCCAGCAAACCTAATCAGTGTGTAAAGGCTGATCGTCGAAAAAAACTTCGTTTTGCCAACGAACAATTTTTTTTTTCTTCAGCGCACCCAAAACGCAAAAAGACCTCGGTCTTAAAACCTCAGCCATTTTCTCAATAATGGACAGAAATGGCCAAACTCTTCACCATTTAATAGCCTGGAACAATATCTACCTCTTGAGGAAGCCCGAATTTGAAAATTCAATCTAGAAGTTTTACAATCAACAGTTGAAAAACTCACGAAATCAACCGCAGCGCTCATCATTTCCGGCCGCCATTATTGTAACTTGTTGTATATTTGCAATTTGCTTTCATTATTCTTTTAGGGCAAAAAGCCCACAAACACTAGCTTAGTTGTGAATTAGGAGGGGCTGCCTTTGGTACTTAACCTCATATACATGTGGATACAGACAATTTTCAGTGTGATATTTTTTATTATGTTTGAACGAGCGCAAGCCTTATGAAAAATAAGATAAGATAAGATAAGATAAGTTTATTGCCCGAAAAAAGACAACGGGAAAACAGGAAGGGATCTGTGTGATCCACTAACACCTGACCCAATTTATACCACCATAACACAAAACAGCAATAAAACAAACACGGTGTTGCCACAATAACACCTAAAAACACTAAAAACACTTTAAAAACGAAGAGAGGTCAATCTTTTTGAGCCCCTGTTTAAATGTGTACGGACTGGTCGAGGCCACCAGCTCGGAAGGAAGACTATTCCACGGGTATACCACACGATTAGCAAAGCAATATTTAGTGCAGTCCTTTTTAGTTACTGCAACAGTGAGTTTCATGGGATGACCCCTAGTATACTCGTTCCCACGTATTTTAAAAAATAGCTTGGGTTCAATATCGACGAGTCCTCGCAGAATGGAGAAAGTGAGAATTAGGTCCGCATGAAGACGACGTAATTCAAGCGATTCAAGACCTAGGTCAGTTAAACACTGCTTATACGACAGATTATAATAACCTCGGATGTATTTTGTGAAGGATCTCTGTACAGATTCCAGCAATTTTATATCCTTAATGTGATGTGGCGACCATACTGGGCTTGCGTATTCCAGAATAGGTCGTACATAGACAGTAAAAGCCCTAGCCAAAGTTAAGGCATCACCAGATAAAAAACAACGCTTAATCAAGTAACCAAGTCACTTTGCACGAGAGACCAACAAGGTGCAATGATTCGAGAAATTTAAATCGGAGGTCAAATATACTTCGAGATCCTTTATACAATATTCAGACTTAAGGCATGAATTTGCCAATATGTATTTATAGTTTAGGTTTTTGCTGCCAAGTTGGAGCGTTAAACATTTCTGAGTGTTTATCGGCAGTTGCCAGTCAGAAGACCAAGTGTTTACAGTTTCAAGAGCAGATTGTAGAGATATATGGTCATTTTCGGTTTTAATTTCACGATAAAGTTTAACATCATCAGCGAATTTTGGCATTTTAACACTGCTGTCATTTAGTATTAAATCAGAGATGAAAATTAAAAACAACAGGGGTCCCAATACGGAGCCCTGTGGCACCCCGCTAGTAACTGGGCGTGGGTCGGAGACAGACTCCCCGACCACAACCGATTGTACTCTATTATTTAGAAAGTCCTTAATCCAAGCCAGGATTTGTTTATCAAGTCCAACCATTTTTAGTTTATCCAGAAGTTTACTATGTACCACAGAGTCGAACGCTTTCGCAAAGTCGACACAAATGACATCAACCGGAATACCACTCTCGAGCGACTTTGTCCAATCATTTACACAGCTCAATAACTGCATGGTAGTTGAGCGGCCAGGCAAAAACCCGAACTGGTCATCGGGGACCATGCGAAGCCTGTAGAGGTGATTAAAGATAGCATCACGAATAATCTTTTCGAGAATCCTGCAAGGTCTGTCGAGATTCTTTTCGAGAATCCTACAAAACTATCCCTTAACTTCAAAGTTAAACATCCAACTTAATTAATGCGTTATACCATTCACTAAGCTAGTTTATTTTAATCTTTTTACATATTCTTTTGCCCCCAGAAACGCTACCATTAGTCCGAAACAATCAGACATCGGCATTCTCACGGACACACATTTTTGTGTAGATGCGTTTGCTTTAAATCTCCGAAAAACTACGACTGTGACCATCCGAATGTTTCTATTAGCTTGTCCTTCTATTAAAAACAAAATTCTTATAAAGATCTGTTCCCAAGCCAATCCAAAGTCAAACAGTGCATAAAACTCCGTCCCCCCCCCAACCTAGTTGTGGTGTGTAACACTGCAGTTTACAGTCAAAGCTTGTTAAATTTAATAGTAATGTTTTATGTATTACCCAAGCCAAAGTACTAAGCTTTAACAAGAGCCATTTCCCAATGCAATCATGTAAATATTTATTCCATAATCAATATTTTAATGTAAAGGCCTTTCCCAAAGTTCACTTGAGTAAAACTCAACTTGACCTGTTTTTCCATGCCTCAGTCACTCCAAGCGGCTCTGCTCCAAAACCCTTTGCTCTACTGACTTTTCCATTGTTCTCCTGGCCCTCCACCAATAAGACCCCCGCAGCTCTCCTCGGCGTCCGCGCTTTTGTCGCGAGAATCCGCTGCTCCAGCATAAAAAGCCCCCACACCCCTCCCTCCTCACCACAGCTCACGGATCTCTCAAGCTAGAAGGGTCACGCCAGTAGGGAGTGGAGACGTTACGTCCGTAGGATGCCATGCCAGGCAAAATGGTAGTGGTTCGTATGTTTATAGTAGCTTTTGAAAGTTTAATTTAGGCCCCCCCCCCCAAGTCTAAATTCATAGTTTAAAAGTTTAAACATAACTTCTAGCCTAGAGAAATTATGGGTGGTGACGCCATTATCGGCATTTTTGGTCCGCCACCCCCATAACGTCAGAGTGGTTCTCTTACTAAAAACCAAATGTAAACCTTAAATGTAACTTTAATCCAAACAACTGACAGTTTGATCTTTGTGTGAGATTCACTGGAACTTTCACTCCAGACGGACTTTATAATCAAGCCGAGGCTTTTATAATTTGAGGAGTTGGCTTATCAACACCAACTCTGGGAGATTTGATCCTTTGTTTAATCACTTAGAAACATAACTGTGAAACAGTTGATCTTCATGCGTGGTGAAACATACTGTTTGATAGATTGCAACCAGCAGAGGCTGTTCAGTCTTGCGGGTGACTCAAGTGAGCACTCAGTATTTTACTTTTTCTATTAGAAAATTTGATTGTATTCTGAAACACAACACGTCGTTTTAGTCTGAACTTGTAAACTGAATTACATGGTGTAAATTCAAGCGTTGTTGCTTTTTAATCATTTATTCAAAAGCTTTTCTTGCAAACTAAATGTAAAGTGTTCTTTTCATTCTCTGTTGTTAAAATAAAACCAGGAGTTTTAAACTTTCAGTTCGTTTGCTAGCCGATTAATTGTTTTGAGTGTAAAATAAATATGTAGCCCATTTTTAGCTTTTATTCTCCGTTAAACAGTTCAATTCCACCGTTGGTGGCAGTGAATACCAGTAGTATTAAGGTTAGGCCCCTTTAAGTAGGACACGACGCTCCATCCCCCATGCGGGACAGTAGCCCATGCTGTGCTTATGCCGTAAAAGTCGACATAATCACCGCTAAACCTTAAACTGAAACTCCGTGTCAACCAAGGAAACCGGGGCGTTACAAGCACCTCAGCTGTCGTAGCATTCGCAGTTACAGTTTACTTGAGTGGGTAGGTTTACTTGAGTGGGTAGGTTTATTTGAGTGGGAGGTTTACTTGAGTGGGTAGGTTTA
>JAHWFP010015471.1:2382-31908 GCA_023313725.1 Lithobius niger | reverse complement strand
AGAAAGGCGCAACGAGGAGCAAAGGGTACAAAAAGCCAGCTCGCCGTTACAAAATCTACACTTTGCAATGCAATCTGGCTCGATATTGTCGGTGTAGGATTTCTGTTGTCTGTGGACTATCCGTCACAAAAAGATATGGATTTATAATGCTCTTAGAACGAAACCGTTCATTTCTGTTCACGAGTGTCAGTTGGCCTTATTGAGTTGTCCACAACTCTGAGGATAAAATTAGTTAATAGATACTATCTCTAATTTTTTGCACTACTACACTACTCTCCAGAGAGATACAGATTTAGGTAATCCCCGAATAACCCGCAGTATTCCTTGATAGTTAGTCATCAGGTTATCCCAGCAATCCGGCGGTATTTCCATGTAATCCGATATGCAGGAAATTCAGAGATCTGTCATAGAAATCTGGAGGCACTCCTAAGTATCCCATGTAGTAGTGCAGCAATCCAAGGTATTCCTTGAAGTTATCTAACAAAACCTAAGTAATCCAATCCAGCAATCCAAAGTATTGTGTAGTTATCCAGGGATCCGAAGTACTGCAATCCTGCATTCTGTATAGTAACGCAGGGATCAGAAGTATTCCTTGTAGTAATCTAACAAAACCAAAGTAATCCAATCCAGCTAGCCATTCTGCACATATTCCTTGTAGTAGTCCAACAAAACCGAAGTACGCCAATCCAGCATCCAGGGATACAAAGTATTCCTTGTAGTAATCTAACAAAATCTAAGTACTCCAATTCAGTTAGTCAAAGTATTAAGTGTAGTAATCCAGGGATCCGAAGTATTCCTTGTAGTAATCCAACAAAACCGAAGTACTGCAATCCATCTAGCCATTCTGTGTAGTAATGCAGGGATCTGAAGTATTCCTTGTAGTAATCCAACAATACCAAAGTACTAGTTTTCAAGACGATTAAGTAAGTAAAGATTTTAGGGACGACAAATTTGGGAGCAATAACCAAAGAGTGGGAGGAGAAAAGTTTATATATAAAATAGCAAACAGGGCAGGTGTAAGGTTGGAGAAACTCTTCAGAACAAAATGTGCTTTACGAAAGACTTCGGAGATGCCATTTTCAGTGTGAAGATTGAAATTCAGAGCGTTGTCAATATGGATACCAATGTCGAGATGACTAGCAACAGGAGTAATAGGCTTACCAGAACAAGGAAAGTACGGGTTATTATGCCCAAGGTAAAAGACGTGATATTTTTCAATATTAAAGAGAAGGGAACTGGTAGTAGCTCAGTGCGCAACAAGTTGGATGCCTCTTGAAGTAACTTGCAGGAAAAGTCAGAGAATAGTAAAGTCAACAGCATAACAGGGATTAGGAGAACGAATAACAGAAGATAAGTCAGAGATGAAAATGTTGAACATGAGGGGGCCAAGAACGGAGCCTTGAGGAACACCAGAGGTAACGTGAATCCAAGGAGCGAATGAACCACGAAGCACGACCTGTTGAAGCCTAAACTGTAGGTAGGAGTTAAGTCAGGAGAAAAACTGAAAGTGGCATATTTGGGTAATAGCCTAACATGTGAAACGGAGTCGAAGGCTTTACTAAATTCAAAGAAAACAAGGTCACATGGTAGACCAATGTCAATAAATTTAGTAATGGAATCATACGTTGAGAGAAGATTGGTGAGGCAGGAACAATTTTGGAAGGAAACCATGTTGGGAGGCAGGAAGAGTATTGAGTTGAGTACGTTCAGCAAAAAGATCAGAGTAGATTCCCGTTAAAGGATTTTTGAGATAGAGGAGATGAGACTAATAGGTCTGTATTTAGTAACAAGAAAAGGGGAACCCGATTTACGAATTGGGGTGATAAGAGCATCCTTCCAGTAGATGGTGAATATTAGGGTGGAGTGGAAAACAAAGTTGGTTGTAATTCGTCATGGGCTGGGTGAGGAAAAGTGGTCTTTAGGCATCACTGCATCAAACTCAACAAAAAAATCACCACTCATAGATGGCCAAAGGATCTTTTAAACTTGTAACATTGTACGGAATGGCGAAACAGACAAACATGACAATTTGATTGGTTTTAAATTTAATTTTAACTTTTTTTTTATTTGAAGCTTTGAGAGTTCATGAAAGTAGCTATAATAATTACAAGGAACTTTTTTTTTAATACAATAGTGTGAATAATAGTTGTGTGCCAAAATAGGCTGAAACACCATACCGGTACATTTTCGATGTAAAATTATAACACAGTTTTGAAAACAAGTAAAATTCCTAGTAATTACGGCATGTTTATTATTGCTCTCAAATCTGCCGCCCTTACAATCTTTACTCATTGTCTTAAAAATTGTCAGCGGCGCCTTACTAAATGGTGTTTCACCATTAGTTTTCTGCCCTACCCAGATCGCCTACATAAGCTTCAACTTGCTACCATCCAAAACCGCTTTCATCATGGGGACATGATCCTTACTTACAAACTTTCAATTTTACTGGCATCCTTTTCTCAGGCTCGAACTGGCCATAGTGCCATTGTGCCAATGGCACAGGCGCCCTTTGGCTACCCTACTTTTGGCGCCCCTTTGGCAGTCAATTTTATCCTCCTCCCCGCGAAGAAAGAAGATGGATTCCCTGTCCACTGATGACATTTCCCGTTGGTACAATTTCTTTGGAAAATAGGCAACCGCCTACTACAGTGGAAATTCATCGACATAATGAGAATTAATACACTTTTTCCACCACTTGAAGCACAATCAGTTGTTTCACTAAATTTTCGGAGATAATCCGATCTCCTTCTTCCGAGTGTTGACTAGCGTTGATACCGATAAAAACTACCGTTGCCGACGTGATCTCTTGTGTAATCTAGTTAGGTAATGAAACTACATGCTGTCTCCGGTTTTTAATAATGGCGTCTCGTGAGCAGACCACTGAGTGAAAATTTAGTGAAACAACTGATTGTGCTTCAAGTGGTGGAAAAAGTGTATTAATTCTCATTATGGTACAATTTCTCTTTTCTCCGTCCCTTTACTCATGGTTTTAACACAATTTTTACACTCCCACCCCCTATACCCACTACAAAACAAAGTATTTCCCAAAATAGCATTACTTGAAATACAAAATGTGTGTTGAAGAATGCATGCCGAAGCCAGAAATGACGACAGAATATAAAAATAAGCACAGCTTTTTGAGCTCTACTCTGGACTTTGCTTCAGCTTGGGGAGCTTAGGGCTCTTCCCCTAAATCCCTAGATGGCTGGAGGTACCATAGTTTCATCGGAGTTTCCTGTAAAATGTATGACCCCCTTCCAGTCATTTTGATAAATGGCACAGGCGCCCTTTCCTACCCAGTCTGACTCTGCCTTTTCTCATCTGTGGTTGTGTGTCCCGGGCTAAACTTCGCTTCCAGTTCTTTACAGAAAGGGTTGTCCATGCCTGGAATGCCCTTCCCCCCTTGTTGTTTGTGCCCCATCTCTTAAGTCTTAATGCCTTCAAATCTCGTTTCGATATGCTTGTTCGATATTGTTGATGTTTGTGTAGGTGGGTGGGCGCTTCTTGTGGCTTTTCTATTTCTATTTCGGTTTATGTAATTTCTGAGAGTCCCGATTGAGACAATGTGAAAATTTAAATTTGAACCAGTGAAGTCGTCATGTAAGCTTTTTTCTCCGTTCTACCTATTACCAAACAACTTCATTATGGCCCGTGAGACACGACACCAAAGCGTTAAAATTAAGTATGTGATTCACATACAAAATGATGTGAAAACGGGCCGAGTGAACTTTTCCAGTGGAAAATTTCCACACCCAGCCCATTAGGAATTCCGAAAAAAGTTTCACTCTACCAGTTAATCCACTGGTAATTCGTTGGTAATCCATATTTGCAAGCAATGCGGTGTACACCATTTAACAAAAAAAAAAAAGAAGGGAGCACCACTCCAATTTAATTCAAAGTATTTTTCAAGAAGTTTCAAAGCAATTGGGATCAGATTCAGACCCAAATTACCTACCAACATAAAGTTGAAACTGGAAGGCTATAGTCTGTTCCAAATTACGTTTGCAGGAAAATTAATGCATGATGCCTCGTTTCCTTGCACTACGAGTGTAACAACACATAAATTTCCCGCTCGTGAACTAACAGTAATTGTGTGGAGTCTACAAGTGTGATATCCACGTGTGATTGCACTCGTAGTGCAAAGAAACTTGTTATCTTACAATCAGTTTCCTGCAAACATAATGTTGAATACACTAAATACCAAATCGCGTATTACAGTGAAGTCGGCTATTGGCAAATGGGTAAAAGAACTGTAAGCAAGCAAACCCAGAGGAAGACGAGTAGGGGGCGGGAGGGGAAGGAGGGTCTGGATTGAGTTCAGAATACCGAGCGTGCCATGACTCAACCTCCAACAGAGAGGATCGCTTCTTTTTGGCCCTGGCTCTGAATTCCAGGCAATAATGAAAGCGTTTTAAACTTGTTAAAAGACCTCCACTCGACTGGCTGCGATGTGAGAAATACTGTCAAGGGAAATGCCTCAAATTAAATTAATTTATCATCCAAGGCAGCTCACTAGAATAGAACCATGATGTAATATTTCATTTTCTTTTTTAAGCAACTTAACCAATTCACTTTTACTTGAGATTGAGCGCAAAAGTGAAGTAAAACATCCAGCCCCAAAGACGCACCAAACCTTATCCAATCTCCGAATCTGAAGTGTCCGAACCTAAACAACTCCCATGCTTTTTCCAGTCTCATTAGTTCAGGGTTTGCCCGGAAAAAAAAACACAACCCACGTGAAAAAAGCTCAGAAGGGATTTTTTTTTTTCACCTATCTATATTAAAACTTATCGGGCCTGTGGCTAGATCCTAAACGCAAGCAACAGTTAACCTATTCAAAATATTAATATTACCTTTTGTAATAAATTATCACCGATTTTCAAGCTGGTAACTATTTGCAAGAAAAGGTTTGGAAGGAGAGTGGTGCGTTACAAGAGTGATTTATTCTGTTAATACCATAACTAAACCTAACAACCACTAGTAGGCTTATTGCACCTGTAAAACTATTCATGAACTATAAAACAGAAGCCTAAGTTACTAAAACTCTGTTAAGACCGAAAAAAAAAGCGCAGGGTTGGTTTTTGCCACCAGAAAACGTGGGTTTTTCAAGCCTTGCATTAGTCCAGTTTCCATGTTTTTTCCAGGCTTTGTAATTCCAGTTGAACGTGGATTAGCTGTGATTAACACCAGATCATTGAGGTTAAGTGTTAATATTTACTCGAATTACCAAGACTGTCAAGCTACGATTGTGCGGTGCTGTTCGGTTTACTGGGTTACCACAAGCAACATTGTAGTATTCCTCATTACTACAATCACTTGCAATAACAAGGAATACCTAAGATTGTTAGATTCGGCTGGATTACTACATGGAATAATTTGAATTACTGGATTACAAAACGAATACTGTGGAATACTCGAGTCTATACCCCACCTCGGGTAGCAGTCCGGTACTAAATCGCCTACGGCATACGAGGAGGGCAACTGTCCCGCAATTCGAGCCAGGCATCCACGAACCCTACCACCCCAACGAGTAGGTACTTTCAAAACTCCATTCTTTCCCAAGGTCAAACAAATTAATGCTCCAACAACTTCCCATGTAAGGAGTTTTTTTCTTCTTAATACATTTTTTTTTGTTCTGCTACTGCTCCAACACACCTACATGACTCAACTGCTACAAATAACAATAACAAAACACTCTCTCCGCAATTAACTGGCCAGATAGTAGCCATAAGGGCTCGTCTGTCCTGTCAGGCGCGCACGGAAATGAACAGCCAGTCGCTGGCAGCAATTACTGTAAATTCAAACAGCAGAGAGCTGCTGTTACAGCTGGAGCATTGTGTAAGGTTTTTCTTTTTTGAGGGGGATGGGGAGAAATAATATCGTGAAACTGCTTGTATAAATCATCCTTAGACTTTATAGAACAAAGACGAGGCATGAATTTCATTGCCTTAGGGACATTATTCCCACAGATGCTTTTCAATTATTGCTTTTGGAATACAATCGCCATCACAGGGGCTCATCACAAAATACGAGTATGTTGGCCTAATTACTCCTAACAGTAAAAAATTACTCCAAATAGCAAAAAAAAAAAAAACCAGTGAATCTTTTTTCACCCCATTTAGCTCTAGATCGTATATAAGAAAACAAATATAACTTTTCAAGGATATATAAATACCATGATAAATACGAGGCATAAATATCAAAATATGTATGTTGTCACTTGACATCAGCTATAACCAAAACTGGTAAAATTCATGTCTTTCTTTCGATGTAGGCCTAAGTGAAACTAAACCACACGTAGATCAACCAAACTAAATCTTTTTTGACAGTCACCACTGACCAGTTTTACTAAGTTTTACGAGTTACCGGGCGTATTTTTATTATTATTTTTTATTGCCTTGGTTTTTCCCTCGTTGAATAGAAAGTTGGCCATTTGTTTTAAAAAAACAAAAAAACTGCTGGTTCAAGTGATCTTAAAAAGACATACTTTCTCACTATAATCGACCATCATGCACGAAATAGCGTTTGCAACATTAATATGGTTAGAGAGAATGTCGTAAAACCGTTTCTCACAAGGGGAAATACAGCAAAATTTGGGCCTTTGTACCCACGTGTCCGAAGTAATGTTGCAAAACTGAGCCTTACAAGAAAGCCAACCGGGAGGAACGTCGTACATACTTTTAAAAGTGCTGCATTAGAAACTAATTTTGTTAAGTATAGCGACTCTTAAAGGCACATGCCTCCACGTTGTTTTTCCAGCATTACTCAGTTTTGCAACATTAGTCCAAAGTTCACATATGTAAATGTTGCAAACACTTATTTTTCTGGGGTTTTTTTTCCACGTACGAAACGATTTTGCTACATTCACTCAAACATCCTTAAATGTTACAAACGCTATTTACGTACGGTCGATGCGCGAGAGTAGGGAGAGGGTATATCTTTTTAAGTGGAATGTTTCTGCATCATCGGGGCATCCTAACCTTTTAAGTGGGGTGACAAATGATGGAAAATCACTCCTCCATAACCTGGTAACATGGTTAACAGGACGGTTTGAGGGACCAGAGGGAAGGTCAATGGAAAAAAATGAATGAAGCTGGGACGTTTTGGGTTGGTTATGAGGATGCTTTGGGTTGGTTACGGGGATGCTTTGAGTTTGTTCGGGGTCGTCATGGGTTGGTTTCGGCAACGCTTACAGTTGGTTATGGGGCCCTTTGGGTTGGTTACAGGGACGCTTTCGGTTGGTTACGGGGACGCTTTGGGTTGGTCATGGGGATGCTTTGGGTTGGTCATGGGGACACTTTGGGTTGGTTACGGGGAAGCTTTGAAGGTTGGTTATGGGGACGCTTTGAAGGTTGGTTATGGGGACGCTTTGGGTTGGTCATGGGGAAGCTGGGTTGGTTACAGGGAAGCTTTGAAGGTTGGTTATGGGGAAGCTGGGTTGGTTACGGGGAAGCTTCGAAGGTTGGTTATGGGGACGCTTTGGGTTGGTCATGGGGACGCTTTGGGTTGGTAACGAGGACGTTTTGGGTTGGTTACCGGGAAGCCAAGGACTGTTTTCCATAAAAGGCTAAATTTATGTCCAGCGTAAGTTGGGAAGACTATAGTAACGACTTTGTCCATCAGTCACCTTTTTCAGCTCCTTGATAAACGTTCACAGCTTTTCTTCCTGCATTAACGCTGGGTTTATATACATGCACTTTGGAATTGTCTGCCTGTACTGAAGAAACCATCAAGAAAATTGGTACCCAATACCGCATTGGCAGAGTAGGGCACTTCCAGTAGACAAACGAAATAAGTAAACTTCCAAAAACCGGCATCCGGAGATGACAGTGACTGAATCGAGACATTTGAACAAAAATATAACACCTACGCCACAAATGAGACTTCACAACAAGTTCTTTTAAATTTTCGAAGAGATTAGCCGCTCTTCTTCTTCAGAAATTTCACGAAAAAATAAAGTGTTCAGCTACATATTTACAAGTGGTTTGTCGGTTATTCGCATTCAAACCACCTGAATGCGAGTAACCGACAAACCACTTGTAAATATGTAGCTGAATACTTTATTTTTTCGTGAAATTTTTGAAGAAGAAGAGCGGCTAATCTCTTCGCAAATTTAAAAGAACTTGTTGTGAAGTCTCATTTGTGGCGTAGGTGTTATATTTTTGTTCAAATAAGTGAACTGTGATGGAATTGGAAGAAACTTGCAAAACAGAACATTTTCATCACCAATGTTGCAACCAACTCCAAGTTTGTCCACCAAACCACAAATGTTTTTTTGCTGTATGGTGACTGGCAAATCCTCATCTTCACTTCCATAAACTCGTGAGAAAGTTAATGAAGTTGGACGTTAGAAAACAAGTATATAAACTCCCGTCGTAGCATCCTGGACTATAGGTTGGCTGCAATGGCTTTTGCTGAAGTCCCCAGACAGTGGCGTAAATAATTTTTTTCTTCTGGGGGAAGAGGGGCAAAAATTATACAACCAGGGGATGAACACATAAGGCGTATAATCTAGACAGTACAAACACCAGGTTTAGCACATCCACCATACAGGTTGTGCTATGTCACAAGCCTCAAAACCCCAACACAAAAAAGCAAAAGTACGCTCCCTCGGTTCGTTCCTTTTTTTTTTGCGGTGGTTGGGGGGGAAGGGGAGCACTATTTGTGCCACTGTCGCCAGATTCTACAACGCAAGTGTGTATATTTACTTACAAGCCTAATATGCACGCATTGTGTTCATATGCTATCCATGATGCACAATAACAAGCTGTGCATCAGCAGTACGTCCAAAAACGATAAATTTTTTTGCAGTAAAGCAAGTTCATAACTCCATATAAAATTGTTTTTTTTAGTGGACTTGTTTTGCGAAGGGTGCAGAATATGCCCTAAGAGGTTCATGGGAAATTTCAGAGGACTGTGGAAATTCGCTGACCTATGGCAAGTTTGTCAACGTACTAAAACTCCACGGAAATTAAAAAAACGCAGGTATAGGAAATTTTGTCCAACTATAAGAATTGTATGCACTCCTGGTTTTATGTAATCATACGTAATGCAACAGCACTTTAATGCAACTGAATCAGTACAAACAGTTTCCCCAACGGCAACCCTAGCCTATTAAGCCGTCTAATATCTAAGTCTACAGTACAATAACCGCGGGGCTAACAGGCAAACTCAAGACAACGCCAAAAGTAAAAGTCAATTACTACGTCCAAGCGGGTCATTTAACTGCAACAAAAACTTGTCCTATCAAAACACCAGTCCTCACATCACGCTGATAGGAGAAAGGTTTCACTGGCCATCCTGCCCTGATTTACATTTAGGAGATAAAATTTAAAGATCTTCGAGCTAGGTCTGAAAGATAAAGTGACTTTTAACAATCTCGAACCGAGTACGAAAAGGCTGATCCTTTTTTTCCACAATATTGAACTGATAACTGGTATCAGCCGTAGGAGAAAATTGGCACCAGCAACTAGCCATATGGCGATTAACGCTGGCAACTGGCGACTAAAAATTTAACCCCGCCCACCACGAGCACTTGTCATGTGAAAAGTACAAATGGATTAGATTCGTGTGTTCGATGGTGTCCATAAACTTGTTAGGTTAGCTACAATTTTTCTTTTGATTGGGCCTATTTGCGGTGTTTTTAACTGAATCCTTAAAATTATATACACTCACCCCACTTTCCTGCATCCTGTGTGTAATACAACCCTTTCCAATGTCGGTTGCCAATCGCCATTTGGCGACTTGGAATTAGCCTTACTCTTCAAAATGGCGACTAGCAAAAGCAATCAACAGTCACACAGGGACATCGCTGCATCCATATAAGATAGAAACGAATGGTTTGCATACTTATACTCAAATATATAACAGCTATTCGATAGCTTTTTCTGCATAGCCTACTGGCTGAAAAAATTGTACAATTTTGTAAATACATAAATTAGAGAAACCGAACGCCATGCAAGAGGTATGTGGCGAGTAGAAATTGTGAAATGGCGATTGCTTTCTATGGTTTACTGGACAAGTGGTGACTGGTACGGGACTGACATAGAGAGGGTTGGTGTTATAGCTTTTGCAACATTTACATGCGTTTGAACTAAAGTTGCAAAACTGGTCACATAGGAAGGCCAACGTGGGAGCACGCATCTTTAACTTCTTATTTTAGCACCCCCCATCCCCCCACAAGACAAAATTATTTGTGTTTGCTTTTTAGAATTGGTTGCAAGTTGCCCCATAAATGCTGCCGCAGGTTTGTTGATAATCAATTTTTTTTGTCTAGACTTAAAATTTTACTGTGGCTAACGGAATAACTGGAAGCAACTAGTCAGCACGTAAAAAATCATTTTCGCCTCGAGTACTGTACCTGCTAGCCAAATTATTGACAAATTGTTTATAGTTACCGCACTTATTGGACCATGCCTTCCCAGCGGAAAGGATGACCCTCCTTACGTTCACCCAAGACCAACGGAGCAAGATTACGGTAGGGCCACGCCGGACCAAACTCTTTCAAACACCGGTTGCCACTCACCAAATGGCTAAGGAAATTTAGCATTTAGAGCCTTCCCTTGAGCACTACTCAATGAAATGGTTACAAGCAACCTTGAAACTCAAATTTTGCTCTCTTTCCCACATGGCGAATAGCCTACAGTACAAACATAAGTAATTTTAATATCTACGAGCCACATGGTGAAGTGAGTGCTGCCTACGTCAGGCTTTTTCTGGAAATGAAATACCAACTCGTGGGTTTTTTCGAGCTTTATTGATATATATATTGAGATGAAGGCTTCTGCTTTATTTACGTAAATAATTAAGAGGACATACTATATGCCAATTGTGGTTACTTATCTAGCCACAGGCCGGATAATTTTTCAATATACCGTGTAGGTAAAAAAAATAAAAAACTAGACCTACTGGGATTTATTGTGTTTTTTTTTTAATATTATTATTTGTAGCGTCTTCGGCATCCAAGGTTGGACGACCATATAAAATCACGTATAGCTGGGGAATATGGCCGTACCCATTGAGGTGCAAGACGGATGGCAAGATGCATGTAGGATGGCTACAGCCAACGTTATGTTTTTTCTCTTTTCGTTTCAGAAAGGTACATTTTGTGCAGGACTGAACTGATACACTTTTTATTGCTGCGAACCTCTTTCAGCTATGGTCCTCTTATAGTCTGTCATCTGGAGAATAAAAATCAATAGTTGACAACTTAAATTTAGCCCTACTGGAAAGCAACCTTTCACGAATGTGTATTGTGTTGCAATCGCCATTGTCTGTTACTTACTCGCCATGTTAAAATAGTTAGCAGGTGCATTGCTACTAAACATTGTTTTCAACAAGCCAAATCTCCCATCAGGTAAAGAGGCTAGTAACAATATTAAATGCTTGGTTGGACAGCCATTGTAATTCTGCACACAATGACGCAAACCGCTTGTTTCTAGCTACTATGGTTTCCGAGATATGACAATTACAGCATCAGGTTTTGTTCAGTCGCCGTTATGAACCTCTTCGCCATGCAGAAAACATTTTAGACGTTGCGCTGCTTCAAAATACCGTTTTGTGAATTAATTTAACTCTCCAAACAGGTAAACAGGCTTGCTATCAGATAGCCTTTGTAATTCTGCATGCAGCATCGCAAACTGCTCGTTTATAGCTAGTACGGTTTTCCCTGAATTTCCCTCGCCATTTGGCGAGTGGCGACAACATTGGTTAAAGTTGCAACACGGTGAGTAAAAATTAAGAAATGACGAGTGTTTTTGATGGTCTACCGGTAAAGTGGCAATTGCTACTGGAGTTACATTTGAGAGGGATGCTTGGCAAATTACGAATTTGGATAAATCACCCAGCCTACAAAAATTGTGATTTTTGAAATTTTTCTAAGAGACAATCACGCAATCGCCTACAGTCGCGTTGTTAAATTGCTGAGAAAGAAGTGCCGTAGGTTTGCCGTGCTCCCAGCCGAAGCTATGGTACCAGAAGATGAGAGGGACAATTTTGCTAGGCAAATCCAATTGGACATTCATTCGATCTTTTACATGCCATAATCGACATGAACACGAGGCATCACAATCCCAAAAATGCCAGAGTGGCTGAGGCCAGGAGCAGACCCACCAGCACGTGAATTGCAGCAACCATTAGACGAGAACGAACCATGAGTAACAACCTTCACCAATGTCGGTCGCCACTCGCCAAATGGCGAGGAAAATTCAGCAGTTGGCGACTTGGTTTTTAGAGCTACTCGCCGAAGTGGCGACTGATTAACAAACCCCGATGCTTAAATTGTCAGATCTCGGGAACCGTATTAGCTAGAAACAAGCGGTTTGCGGCGTTGTGTGCAGAATTACAAGGGCTCTCTAACCAAGTGTGCAATACTGTTGCTAGCCACTTGAGCTTAAGCATTAAGTAGGAGGACAACTACTAAAATTGTTTTCACATGGCGAGGAGGTAATGGACAATGGCGAGTGCATTTTGATGTCTACCGGCCTAGTGGCGGGTACCACATAATTCCCATTCGTGAAGGATGATGAGTAAGAAGCGCAGCAGCAGCTTCAAAAATTACAAATCTGTAGCTTTCATAGGCTACGCTACCGTGTGACAGATCCAACTTCACCATTTTCAACAAGAATCCACCCCAGTGAACTTTTATGTCAACATTTACGAATTACAGGCAGCCTATATTAAACGTTTTCGCTGAATGATAATGACTAACTACATTTTTCCTGTTGCACACCCAATTCCAAATATCCAGGTTTTTGCAAACTTTATCTTCACAAGACTTTTTAACATGGCTAAATTTCACGGCTTTTATGACCCAGCTTTTCTGGGTTTTTTTTTTACACTGTATTCGACAAGGAATATAGACTTCAAAGAAAAGAACTGCACATAAGAAACGACAGTTACAATGGCATCCGTTTTGTGTATGCATCTAATCGTTTCGGGCCACACAATATGCGTTACAATGCCTAAATTTTTATTAATTTTTCACAGCTGACATTAAAAAAAAGCAAGACGCCCCTAGGATGCATCTGCCATTGGCAGCAACTCTCTCTAATATCATTTAGGGATCGGCCGATATGACTTATTGCCGATACGATACGGATCCGATAATAATAATAAATCACGACTAAAAGTTTAAATTCCATACAAATGCAACTCCAGTTTCTGGTTTTGTATGGGTTCCAACTGTTGAGATTATCCAAAAAGTTCTGCGCAGCAATAACAGCATTTTTACACTTATTCTTACTTCTGGCACCATTCATCTTCTCAGTTAGCTTAAGTTGGTCGTTGTAAAACAGAGCACTGAAACTGTCACGTGCTGCATTTCCATTACAAACTGAGCAAATGGCTTTGCTTTTCTCACGTGTTTAATGCTTTTGCCGTGCTTGGTCCCAGTTTTGCAAGGAAAACGGTTGCGTTTCTTGGCGTAACGAATATCTGTATTGGAAGCCTTACAGTGGTCCGATACCGATATGGCAAAAATACCGATAAATACAGATTATACCAAAACCGATATCAATATCGGACTATCCCTAATATCATTCCAGTAGCAATCGCCACTTTGCCAGTAGACCTCAGAAGACACTGTGTGTAATGTTCCATGGCATCCCAGTAACCAACAAACAGCATCCCAATTGTATACTGTACTAACCAAGCATGTAGCTTAGTATTTCATGTATAGGAATTACTGTCCCTCTAGTAAAGTCAATGACCGTCCCAGTAACGACGTTGCCAGGTGCCTACATTTTTACTCCAATTTCCCAGGAAAATACCACATAAATTTTCAAATTACATTGGCTTTCAAATTTCTAATCCTCTGAAATTTCATAATGAATCTCATTCTGACATATTCTACAGCCCTGGAAAGAACTCGCCATTTCTTAATTTCTACCCTCCGTGTAGTCAAGGTAGCCTACATCTTGCATAAGAATGGGGTTTAAAAGCGTCATTTTCTTTCACCTAAGTATCAGTGCAGAAAACACTATTGTATAGCTCAGGTTGTAAATCATGTCACAAACCGTTCGACTCTAGCTTTTCGATTCCAGAGTTATCGCTATTTGAGAGAGTGTCTATATTACTAGTCGCTTTTTTGTGGGAAACTAACAACCGTGTGGGCTACTAATGAATTTTCACTCGCTGTATGGCAAGTTGCAAGTGGCAACCGACACTGAAGAGTAGTGATTGTCAGATGGGCACATGCCCCAGTCCGATCCTGAGTGGGCTGTGGTAAGACCCGACGATTTTTCCCAACCCCATATTCAGACTGCCATGATACAGTCACCATCTTTTATCGAAGGCTACGCTTAGCAAGGTTACGTGACCTGGGAATTTTCTACCTAGAATTGGATCCTAAATGGTACATGCCTCCCTGTTGGCTTCCTGTATGACTCAGTTAAAATTGCAACGTAAGTTCAAAAGCAACCCTCTCCAATGTTGGTCACCACTTGCCTTTTGCGACAATTGGCAACTTGGAATCAACAATAGGCGACTTGGATTTCAACCTTCGCCTAAACTGTAATTGGCAATCGAGAATGCTACTCAAAGAGCGATATCTCGGGAACCGTACAAGTCAGAGACGAACTGTTTACGGCATTATGCTCAGATTTATAAGGGCCATATAACAGCTTTTTCTGCATTAATACTAGTGTTGAAGAAAATTGTACAATTTCATAAATGTAGAAACCACGCAACGTACAAAAATGTATTTGGCTTGTGGCGAGTAGAAATTATGAAATGGTGAGTGCTTTCTAAGGTCTACTGGCCAAGTGGCGACTGCTACTGGATTGACATTCGAGAGTGATGTTCAAAACCTAAGACTTAGGCTACATATAAATGTTGCAAAAACTTTCATTTTCCAGTTTTTCCCACGTAGGGGCCTACGAGACAGCATATTCATTCAAACGTACATGTAAATGTTGCAATAGTTATCGCGTGGGACGCCTGAAAATAGGACGAGGGAAGATGTCGCCTCCTTTATATTTTTCCCCAATTTTTAAAATTTGAACTTGGTTGTATTAGATAGCCTATTAGATAGCCTAGGCTATTAGATAGCCTAGGCATAGCCCACCAAATTTCTAATTTCGATGCATACAATTTCATGAAAACATGTAACCCTTTCTTTGGGTAGTTTTTGTAAACTAGGCAGATTGCTAATAGGCCTAGTACCAACTACAGTTACCACGTGTACGAAAAAAGGCTAGCAACAAACACGAGTGCATGTGTCCTGTCCCAAAAAGATAACAATTGATAACTATATTAGATTTGCTACATGGCTAGTTAGCTTCACTTTCAAGTTACAGACTAACCTATAGATAAAAAGAAAAGAGGATTGCAGAAGCACGGATACTAAAAATAACAAAAGTTTTTACATTGGTATCTTTGTTACATAATGAAAATGAATGGCTGGCTGTGTATGTATAGAAGCCACGTGCCTTGCGCACTTCGGCTGGCAAGACCTTTTAAACTAAGAGACTAGTGGCTACCATGTTCCTTCAGCAGCTAAAAGGTGTATTCTGGACAAAATCTTGCCAATGAATGTGAAAGCAATACCTTGCTTGTGATTGAGAATAATGTGAATGTCAATCCAGCAGCAGTAGACACTTGGCCGGTAACCTAGATCTGAAAATACACTAAGGATGAGCAAATAGGCTAGCCAACAGGATTTTGCCGATCGGATGCCTAGCCTATCCTAGCCTGCATCAATATTCAATTTTTTTTTAACTGAAAAAAATTTTAAATGTACTTTCAAAACGAAGATATCACTAATACTTTGCAAATTTTCGACAGAAATACTTCTGCTGTTTCAGGCACAAGGCACAGCTTTTGGCTTTTCTTCTACGACATTACGCTAAGGTTCTGGAATTTGGCAGACACTGTGGCCTCCAGTATTTTCAAATTGAAAATACCGGAGGCCACAGTGTCTGTCAAATTCCAGAGTGTGTGCCTGAAGAAGACAGTTGCATTTCTGAAGAAAATCTGCAAAGTATTAGGCTAGTGATTTCTTCATTTTTAACAGTGTACAAGCGTTAATGAAGCATTTCAAAGTAGTTCCAATAACGTTTTTTTTTAAATACTTGAATTAAAAAATACAATTACTAACAATTTAAGAGTGCCATAAAAATGGGGGTTGTATGATTGAAGTTTCACTTTACTTGTTATAATGTACATGGATAAAATTTGGATGATTTTTTAATTGAAATGTACAATTGAGAAAATTTTTTTAGTTTTTAGTGTTTAGTGTTGTTATAGTTTGTAAATATATGATAGGTAAAGCACAACAGCACTTATAAACAGATGCAATTTTCTAGGGATAGTCCGATATTGATATCGGTATCGGTATAATCGGTATTTATCGGTGTTTTTGCCATATCGGTATCGGACCACTATAAGGCTTCCGATACAGATATTTGTTATGCTAAGAAACGCAACTGTCTTCCCTACAAAACTGACACCAAGCGTGGCAAAAGCAATAACCAAGTGAGAAAAGCAAAGCTATTCGCTCAGTTTATAATGAAAATGTAGCACGTGACAGTTCCAATGCTCTAAGTTTTATAACAACCAACTAAAATCTAACTGAAAAGATGAATGTACTGAAGTCATAAGTAGGAATAAAAGTAAAAATGCTGTTATTGCTGTACAGAACTTTTGGATAATCGCAAGAGTTGAAACTTGACATTTTCAAACAGTTGGAACCTATACAGTTCCAGAAACAGTTCCAGAAACCGAAGTTACATTTTTATGTATGAAATTTAAACTTTTAGTCGTGATTATTTATTATTATTATCGGTATCGACATCGGTATCGTATCGGATCGGTTTACCCTTCATCGGTATCGTATCGTATCGGTAAAAAGTCACATCGGCCGATCCCTACAATTTTCTCAATTGTATATTTGATTATTTCAATTGAAAATCATCCAAATTTTATCCGTGTACATTTTAACAAGAAAAGTAAAACTTCAGCCATATAACCCCCAATTTTTACGGCACACTTAATGTTTTTGTTAGTAATCCGTGTACCTTTTGTACGGCTTAGGGATGGGTCGGTAACCGAAACCCGATTCGGATTTTGTGTCGGGTTTTTTTTAACCATGTTCGAAAATTCAAAGATCGATTTGTTGTTTTATTTTTTTTAATAATTATCATTTTCTACGCAAGATCCTAGCCATTAAAAAAATAAACAGTAGAGGAAAATGGTGCCACTGCTAGACCCAAGGTGTATGACGCTGCTGAAAGTGAAAGCAAGAGCGAGTTAGAAGATAGTAAAACTACTGTTCCAAGAAAAACACCATAGAAATACCTGGTTGAGATAGAGGATAGCAAAAACCGATACCGAAACTGAAACCGCGGTTTTGTGGGCATGAAAACCGGAACCGAAGTCAAAAAAATGAAACCGACCCATCCGTAGTACGGCTATGGCGTCGTGCTTAAAAGGTTTATGTATGCACTAGTTGTGCCCGTGCGCATGCTGCGCACCCCCCCCCCTACCCACCACCCACATATCCCCGCTTCCCCTTCCCCTACTGCACCCCGTTCCTGCACCCCCATAGTGTGGGTTCTGAATATCTCTCCGCTTCCCTCTGGCACCTTAGGTGTTTGGTCTTTGGTTATAAAATTATCAAACCGAAGACCGAACATGTGAATGGCTCCCACATATGGCCTCCCCCCCCCCCCCCCCACACAATTACTTTAACCCCCAATTCCCACACTCCTCCTGCTGCCCGGATTTGCATACGTGTCCCCCCCATACACGCTTGCCCGCCTCCCCCTCCCCGAAAACGTCGCCCTGTGACATTCTCCCTTTGGTGCAGCCCCGGAAAAGTCGCTGGCGTGTGTTTGACTGAAGGCTAAAAAAAAAACCCTATCACTGAGAAATCCAGCATTCAGTGAGCAAGTAATCCCATGTTTGAGTTAATCCTTTGAAACAATTCACTTCGGTAGCATGCATTGCCCGCCACACACACTTGCCCTGGCACCCTCTTCCGCACCCCCCGAAAAAGCCGCCCCGTGACATTTCCCCTTTGGTGCAGCCCCGGAAACGTCGCATGCGTATGTTTGACTGAAGGCTAAAAAAAATCAATGAGAAATCCAGCATTCAGTAAGCAAGTAGCCCTATGTTTAAGTTAATCCTTTGAAACAATTCACCTCGGTACCGTGCATGGCGACATTGTTGCAAGCAACGATTGTTGCTGATCACTTAAAAACAATTCAACTCCTTTCTGGAAATGAACATTTAGGAAATAAATGCGCCCTTCCATCGTATCAAGCTGCCAATTAAGAACCAATCGTCGTTTGGTTTAAAGTTGTCTGGTTTAGTAGACACGGGTTGTTTTTTTTTAAGCTCAAACGCCGACAATGGCACAGTCCACGCGACTAACACTTTGTTGGCGGCTTTGGCACCACAACAATACCAAAAAACGAACATCTCATCAAAAACTTTCGAAAAAGTGTTATAATCCGAACTTGTAGTCCAAGGCCGTCAATAGACGGCGACATGGCAGGTTTGGTAAATGGCGCCATCTGTTCGAAGACGTTGGAAAAGTGTCCCAACCCGAATTTGAAGGCGAATCCCGTTAACGGATGCAACTACAGGGTGGGGTACTTGATTGTACGACGGAATGGCGTGGCCGGTGATTTGGCCGCCTGCTGCCTATTATATATGTAGATTGTTGCTGGCCACTTTGAAACAATTCAACTCAGCTCTGAAAGCCTGCATTTACGAAATAAATACGCCATCCTATCGTTTCTAGCTGCCAATCGAAATTAACAACGTAGCTTAGTTAGTTTAAATCTATATGCGTTTAGCTGAAACACGGATTCTTTCATTTTGCCCTTCAACAATGAACTTTTTAGCAAAGACATAACACGTGCACGAAGAACGGATCTGGAGTTTGCTGAGTGGCATTGTTCACAAATTACAATGGTTAAAACAATCAAAAGGATCGTTCAGTGACCCGTAATTCCGGAATGGATGGACCAATAGAAAAAGTGGTCTCTCTGAGGATGAAGCCCAAGGAAATTTCTGGCCAAGATCATGTTTCAAATTTGAGGTAGGTGCAGTCGTTTTTTCTGAAACCGTGTCACACAAAAACAATAACAACAAGTGAACAGTTTTCAAATTTCCGTATGGCTCCCTACTTTTACTCTTGCACGGAATTGCATAAAAGTTGGTGTAAAGTTAGGAAAAGTTGATATCTACTATCTCGCCAAGTTTGGTCGAAATATATTGAATAGAAACGGAGAAATTAATAGTTTTAGTTTTGCTGGAGAGAGCACTTCAATCATATATACACACGGCTATCGCCATGTATGATAGCCTATTATCCTTGTTATTTTACTGAATTAAAATTAGGCCTACAGCTAATTACAGTCTCACACCAAAACAGCCCAAGTAAAAAGTAATTACTAAGGCTTGACCGATGCCAACTTTCACCGATCCGATACAGTCCAATGCAGATACTTCAATGCACATAGTTACTCTCAGTAAAGTTAATGTTTCTTCTAGTATATGTTAGAGATCAAGATTAGCACTGGCCAGTCGCCAGATGGCGATTAACTTTTGGGCTCCGGCGAGCATCAAGTTTCCACTTAGTCGTCAGTAGGAGGTGGCAAAACTTAAGCAAATTTAAAATGTCAACAGTTGTTAAACTAGTGGCATGCAGACTCCTTATTTGTCTTGTTCAATTTATTCATTTGCCCTAATGCTGGTATTAGGACATAAGAGTAAATGCAAACAGTGTGCCATTCTAGTTCTTAATGCTGGTATTAGGTTAGGGTATAAAAACAAATGTAAACAGTGTGCCACTCTAGTTCGCACTGAAGGACACACCATTAATTTACCAAAGGTTGTACCTTTCGTGAAACCTCTCAGTAGTTCTTTGGTTCATGAAAAGTAAAAAGTTTACTGTCTCGTAAAATTAATTTTGTACATGGTGTATTGTTCCCTGAACTAAACATCAGAATCTTGTTCTAAAAAGCAGTGTCTACAGCATGAAAATGAGTAAACCGGGATTCTGCATGAAAAAAACTCATTGTGGCGATAAATAAAACACAACTGGCGACTAATCAGAGCTAGCTGACCAGCCAGTGGCGACTGACAAAAAATGTTAATCTTGAACTATAGTATATGTTCAGCATTAGCCCTTTATGCTTGTTAAAATATTGAACATAAAATTTGATGAAAAATTTCCAAGCTCAAAGACCACGAGCAAGGTTCTTGCAGTAACGGGTGTTTTTTTGGAACCAATGGGTGTTAGTTGTTTTTGTGAAATAGGCTAACTAAGAACGACTAATGCTATCGCTCTGAAATTAGCACCATTGAAAAGCTCTTGAAAAAACGTTTTGAATGGTGTATTTTAACACCAAAAACGGCACATTTTTGACGAAAGTAACGAAAAAAAATGATACCATATTTTATGTTTTACAGTTAGCCGATACCAATATCGCTATTAATGGTACCGATCCCTATATCGGTATCGGCCGAACCTTAGTAATTACTGGCAAATTTCCAGTAGTCTGGTCCTGTTACATTCATCCGGTTGAAGTCTAGAGCATGCAAGCAACAGCAATCGACCTTCAAACGTCCATAATTTTAGTACATGTCGCGCATTACAATCACAGAATGCCTTGCACCTCAGCTACCTGTGCAAGGCCTACTGTGATGCATGCCAAATTCAAAACTTGTGGATGTTTGAAGGCCAACTGCTGTTGCTTCCGGTATGGCTCAGGCCTAAAGAAGGTAGCAGGACCAGGCCACCGAAACTTCACCAGGAAGTGTTATGATGTTACGTGAACTGTAAGCGAGAATGTCTGCCAATAACCAAAGTAAAACAGTGAAAAGCCAATCTATCTGATAGTATAGGTGCAGATTCACACTTTTAACTCGCCATTGGCCGGTAGAGCAAAAATATTTGGTCGCCAACTGAGAAAGTTTTCTGTCAAATTAAAAAGTTTTAGACACTAGATGCCAGTAACAACAAAACTCATTCAATCTACATGCATGGCAGTACCAAATACGGGGCATTGTTTTAATATGAAAAAAGGGCTAAAATTATAACACTAGTTCATTTAGTTCTTTTGTTGTAGGGCCCAAAACAGTGGAACAATCAGTGAAATGGCAACAATGGTAAAATTGGGGTTCTAAACAATGCACAAAAGTGGAGCCAAATTTGCATACTTTGATGCTACAACCAGCAGTTTGTTTATCTTTGCATTTCTACTTGGATAGCATGTTAACTACAAATTAAAGAGAAGTTGGTTTTTTTTTTCAAATATATTGTAAAACATGCATTAGCTTAAATAGCTTTAAAAAAATTTGCTATTATTTAAAAATCAGGTGTTGGCACCACAACACTAAAATACCAGATACTGCCTAATTCATAAGTACCGGAAAAAACCGAGTAGCAGGGTGCTAAGCTTGGTACCGGCACCGGTTGAAAAATTTCTGGTACCGCCCAACACTAATGCGGTGATCCATGAATTTGTCAAAGCAAAAGTTTCTTATAAATTGTCATGTTCACTGGCCTTATTCACTAGCCTACACACGTTTCGAAAACTTGTTTGAAAATAAATCCTCACTACACGTCAGACTTCTGAAACGCAGAGCTATATAGCTTAGGATTTTAAGACCATCAGAACATTGACAAGCAACCCTTGTCTGCCAACAAGAAGCGAAAATGTCCAGTTCGTTTCCACCATATTCATCACCTATCAACCCACCAGCCAAATTAGCTACTAGGACAAATATTTTAATCGCCAACTGGCCAATGGCGGTGAATTTCTGCATCCATATCCGATAGCTAATTACAATTATTTGTATACCTTTGTTTCAAGGCATTAGAAAATTATTATTGTTAGGCCTGTAAGCCTACATTACTTCACGACTAAACGGAGTGTACTTAAAAATAAACTTCCATTTTTTAGATGTACTGGGATCACGTAACCTACCTTCGTATTTGTCAAGTTAATCCAGTTAAACTGGAGAGTCTTTTAAAATCAACTCGGCACTCAAGTGCCAAAGGCGCATCTGACAGCGAAGATGACGTCGGTATCGGACAAATATACCAATCCAATTATGGCAGGACAATATCAGCCGATACCGATCCGATTATCTGGTGATCCTTAGCATTTCATAGTTTCCACTCACCACATTATCATTACTTCTTGTGGTTAGCCAAAGTAGATTATCAAATTTAAGCTTGTGTATTTATTTTATAATTTTATTTCCGTACTATTATTACAGAAGCAATCATTGTAGGCATAGCCCTTGTAAATCTGAGCCTAACTCCGTAAAAAGTGCGTCTAACTTACACGGTTGTCAACCCTCTCGAATATCGGTTGGCACTCGCTGTCTGGCAAATGAAAATCAGCACGTGGCTATTTAAAATTAATTGTATTCGCCGTGGCTATTTAAAATTAATTGTATTCGCCAAAAAGGTGACTAACAATATCTCTGGAACCGTATTAAGGTAGAGATTAATGCTTCACGGCATTATAGCCTACTCAAGAACATCCGTCTTGTAAGATGCAAGGTTTCTCTATTTATGCATTAACAAAATTGTACAATTTTCTTAAAACTCCAGTATTATTGCATAAAATCCAATTAGGGAGCCCTCTCCAATATCGGTCGCCACTCGCCAAGAAAATCAACAGTTGGCGACTTGGAATTTAGCCCTACTTGCCAAAACGGCGATTAACAATAGAAAACGACGCTCAAATAGGGATATCCCGGGAACCGTATAAGCTAGAGAGGAACGGTTTGCGCCCTTGTGCTCAAATTTCTAAGGGCTATACAACATTCTTTTCTGCAATACCATAGTACTGGGATACAAGAAAATTTTACAACTCTGTAAATGCATAAATTAGAGAAATCACGCATGTTGCAATATGTATTTGGTATATGGCGAGTAGAAATTGTGAAATGGAGACTACTTTACAAGGTGTAAGTTACTGGCCAAGTGGCGACAGCAATTGGAATGAAATTCGAGAGGGTTGCAATTAGGCTATATAGCCTAGGCATTATAAATCTGAGCACAACGCCGCAAACCGTTCGTCTCTAACTTATACGGTTCCAGAGATACCCCCTTTTTAGTGGCATGCTCAGTAGCTAGTCGCCGTTTTGGCAACTGTTGATTTCCACTCGCCAATGGTGACCTACCGAGTAGGAAATGTGGCGACCGACATTGGGAATGGTTGTTCTCGAGGTACAACATTTGAATTACTTATACTCACAGTTCGTTCAAGCAAAACCAAAAGTAAAAGATCTTCAAAGGTTTTCCCCTCGAAACTTGCGAATCTTCGACAACCTTTACTGGTTGTCTTCGCCACCGGCAAAATAGGTTATCCCTGCTTTGGCCAGGGCTTTTTTAACCCTTTCTCCTCCCTTCAGAAAATAAGAAACAACCTCAACCGGACTCTCATTGGGTAGGTCTTTCGGCTTCATTTGGCGCAAGGGGTCTTTCCAGGTCTTGGCTTTCTGAATAGCTTCCTTCACGGCTCTAGCAGGGTACCCAACGGCTAAATACTTTTCTTTCGCTCTTTCAAACCACCCACTACCTTCCGTCATTTTCATCAGTCGGCTCCGAATCCTCCTCATTTTTCCATTCATGATCGCCAACAACTGGGATTTGGGATCCGCCGATGAAAACTCGATTCCCCGGTCCGTTTGAGTTGGTTTTACGTACGGTCGAGAGGGACCGAGAGACGAATGAAGATGAAGATCGGCAACCAAAACAGGAAAGCACGAGAGGAGGGGTGGACGAAGACGCAGACTTCGATGTTGAAAGACTACCCAGTACCACCAGGGTAGTCTATTGGATCCCGTGTGGGGGGTGCGCAAGTGGGTACATTGGAGAGACAAAACGTCGGATTTGCGTTAGAGTTAAGGAGCACTGGAAAGCCATCCTTGAAGAAGACAAAAGTAATGCAGTGGCCATGCATTGCAAGAAATCTAAACACCAGATTGACTGGGAGCAGACTAAAATCTTGCTCAAGTCGGATTCCAGCAAGGGGGCACACCTCTGTGCTTTAGAATCAATGGCCATTCAGCAGTGTAGAGGCATGTCAATAAAACTACTGAACACACAAGAACCAGCTTATAAAACGATTTGTAACATGGTGACACCTCAATTCAAAACTAGACCGGAAGCAAGCTGGAAGAAATTCCTCCCCGCACCACCAACTACGGAGGAAGAAATAGATGAAGAAACATCGACTATGAGCAGTGCCAACACCAGCCTGGAATGCTGACTTAAGGCCTACTGTGATGTGAAGAGGAGGGAGTTTTGAATTTTGGAAGTTCGTTGGGTTTGGAAGGATTGTGAGTGTGGGTGCCGGTGGCATAACTGCCTGACGAAGACAACCAGTAAAGGTTGTCGAAAATTCGCAAGTTTCGAGGGGAAAACCTTTGAAGATCTTTGACTTTTGGTTTTGCGTGAACGAACTGTGAGTACAAGTCATGAATTTGAACCAAAGTAGAAATGCTGAGTCGACCGATTTTTCGGTTTTCAAAACTATTTGAATTACCCTAGGCTATAATATTTGAAAAAACGGGTAGGCTAAGCGTTGGATACAGTGGTACAATGAAAGACATAATCCGGAGAGGAATCCGGACCCCTCACCGAACCTTGTTGTGTTAGAATTAGGGATGTGCCGATGTAGCTTTTTTGGCCGATGTACCGATACCGATTACTGTCAAAATGGAATGCTGATAACTGCCGATATCGACTGCCGATATAACACTAAATAATGATTATTTTGCAAAAAATGAAAGTGTGATACAGTTTATGCTGCCGATGTACTACAAGAAAAAAACTTCTATTTAATATAGCCTCATAAAAATGTAATACAAAGGTCTTTTTCCCTTCACCCATTTTCCCCAGACCTTACCCCACAAAAAAAGTGCATGTAGCCAAACATTTTCTGTACAATTGTAAAGATGAAAAAATCTAAATATTTGAAAATGTTGATATTAATTAATGAACAGACGAGCACTTTATGATATATTAGTCCTAAAATACGAGTAAGCTGCAGTTTTTCTTATTTTGCAGACGACGTTTGTTTAAAACTGTAAGTTAAATGGTTTTTAATACATAACTTCAGAACGGTTGCAGTTAACGACTTGTGGTTTGCACCATTGGAAAGCTGGGGAAAAAAGGGTTAAAATGGTGTATTTGAACGTCAAAATCTGTCAATATTTAGCGAAGTTATGGCCGTTTCCGTTAGTGTTGGGCGGTATACCGGTTCTCACGGTGTACCGCGGTACCAAAAATGCAACGGTACCAAATACCGGTATTGTTTTAATATGAAAAAAGGCGCTAAAATTATAACAATAGTTCAGTCAGTCCTTGTGTTGTAGGGCTCAAAAGCAGTGTAATAATCAGTTAAGGATCAACAATGGTAAAATTGGAATTCTAAACAATGTTCAAAAGTGGAGCCAAATTTCTGTAACTTTGATGCTACAACCAGAGTAAGAACCAACCGAAAAATAAAATTGAGGTCAGTGGTCTACTTGGTGATTATTTTTTATGTGTATTTTTTGGAAGGGGGGAGGGGCTACGTAAATGAAATTGATGGTTCCATTTCCAACCTTAATTAGTTTGATTAGGCTACTTAATACCGAAGGAAGTACCACCACATTTTAAGAACCGTTAAATACCGAGTACCGCGGTACCTAGGCTGGTACCGGCACCGTCACAAAAATGTCGGGTACCGCCCAACACTAGTTTCCGTATACATCGAAAAAAGTGCAGCGTATATTTGATCAAATTCGGTATATTGACACATCGGCGGTGGACATCGGCGGTACCGATATATCGGAATTGCCTCCGATAACTGGCAATACCGATATGAATCCGATAATCGGCACATCCCTAGTTGGAATTTACCTCAACTGATCCGCCAAGCAACATTTTCTCTTACCACTTTTGGGGCAAAGGCTTCTGCACTATTTGGACCGCAAGTGTGCGCTTGTAACCCGTGTTGGCAGATTTTCCTTCACATAAGTCATGATGAGGTGCCGTGCGCATTCGGAGACAGGCCCTTATTCTTCCCATGTTCATAAAATTCACGTCCCAACTGTCGGCGTTCATTCACTAACAACTGGCATTTGGCAATCAACATTACTAGTTCGAAATACGGAGGAGCAACCTGGTCAGACTGTCTAATAACGGCATTGGCTTCCGAGTGACCTGGAGTTCAACCTAGATCTCTAGCCTAGCCACTAAACCAGAGTTAACAACATGGATTATAGAAGGGTGGCAAAGCATAAATTGCAGAGCCTACGAGAAAATCTAACTTTTCTATCTTTAGCATAAGTTACGTAGTCAAGTTGACAAGTCTTCTGGTATAGACCAACTTTCCATTTTCATTTAAAGAAACTAGTAGAAGTCCCTGTCACACTCGCCATGCTCAAATTTTAGCTGGTAGTGTAAAGTGTTGTGGGGCAAGGTAGACTGATGGTTAGCATAACCGTCTGATGTGCCAGAGGTTGCGAGTTCGAGCCCGGCCTCAGCCACCCGACATTTTCGGGAAGAAAAGGGCAGTGCGATGTCCCACGCGGCAAATTTTACATTAGGCACATACTCGATATCCTTCTGATATGAAATTGATTCCAAATGGCTCCAACACCTTCCTAAATCCAGGGACAGTTGGTTATATAGCGGGAAATGTTCTAACACGACTTAAAAAACGGTCAATTTGTAGCGTCGCAATACGTAAATCTAGACCTATACAGTGTTTACATCGCTCGAGGGCCGGGAGGGCAGCTAATATTTTTTTTTCGTAAACAGTTCAGATAGGCGGGTTGGATCTCGCTACGAAACTTCGTTACTTTCTATCTACTAGCAGTGCTTCTATGTAAACTGACATTGTTGCCGATTAGTTGCTGTTGTTGTTAGGTTAATGATAATTTAACGCGTTACCGCAACTGTAGATCAATTTGTAGTGCATTCTGTGAAAATTTAAGGTTTTTTGTTTCTTTTTTCGAATTTTGGGCCATGTGTGTAAAGTAAAACTGTTCCTCTCGTACTCCTGGCGATTGTGGCATGTAAAAGATCATAGGAATTTCCGATGGGCTTTCCCTAGCAAACTTGTCCCTCGCTCCTTCTGGTGCTAACGGCTAATGCTGAGTGCACGTCAAACAACAACAGCGCAATTAGATGGGGTTACTATGTGTCGGCATACCTAATTCATCAAGGGGTCTACCACACTTCAACACCCATAAAATTGATCAAACAACTTTTTCTTCCATAACATCGATTCTAAATCTACGTGCTTATTAAAAACGTATTCTTCCTAAGCAGTTAACGTTTACAACTTTAATTAATAGACCAGTCTCACAATAATTATCGGAGGGTATCGGCTTGTGTGAGTCATCGCGAGTAGTCGTCCCAAAATTTGTAGTCTAGCCACTAGACTCGCATTCCATTCAAATTTTTAGACCCACTCAACTTGTTTATGTTCACGATCGGTACTGCAGGCGATTTCGTTTCCGTCTATTTACGCTTTGAATTCGTCCACAAACAGATAAACAAAATCAGCTTTAATCACGCCTTTTAAGATAAAAACTTCCTCAAGTAACCAACCATGCAGGATTAGGATCAGATGAGTCATTTAAAACTAAGGGGGGAAAAAATGTTGCATTTATTATGATGTACGTCTATGATCGACCTACGGCTCAAGTTTCTCCGGAAACACATCGTGCTCATTTTCCCAAATATCACCAACAGATCTTACCAATCAAAACTAAAGAAACGAACAAGAATATTTCACTTTCTTTGGCCTACTAAATCCTAATTAACTTTCCCCATGTGCAACAAAACCGCTCCTTCAAATCTCTCTCCTTCCGATGCCAAGCAGGCCGCCATATTGGCAAAACAAAGCACACACAACAAACCCCCCCAAAAATGGCTTTTAAAAAAACAAAATCTACTCACTGGTAAGACGAATTTTGATGGCCCCATTCCTTCGACATCCAGGATTGGACATGATTCTTATATCCCAGACATCCAGATGGTTTAAGGTATTACCGACGATCGTATTTAAAACCAGCACTAAGCGCTAGCAGCGCACTACTACTTAAAAGGCCCCACTCACTCCTAAGCGGTGACGAGGACAGACGCGCAGCGCGCTGATACGGATGGATCCGAGGAGTCATGATGGCGAGACGGAGTTTCACTGCCATCTGTTGACCTATTTTGAAACTGTTGTCCGAAACCTACGAATTTCCAAGTAACAAGAGGGCGACACCATCACCAACTATAATAAAAGTAAGAATGGTTTGTAATTTTGTTTGTTTGCCGCGTTAATATTGTTTATTATTATTATTATTATTATTATTATTGCCCGACCGAACGAGTTCTTATGTCCACTGAAGTGACATTATTTTTTTGTAGCCGGTTTGGGCAAGCCCTCAGATTAAAGAACTAACAGATCTTACGAGCCTCGTAGAGTAATGCTAGTATGACAACATGTCAAAACAGGCGACTAAATTCACCCGCGGAGATGGTGATGGTGATAATGGCTCTACCTTTTGCAACAGGATGCAGGGGAGAGCCATTTCTTTTGACAAGCTGTTAAAAATGCTTTTACTAATAGACTTATCGGGTTATGGAACTCGCTTCCGGAAACTGTTGTTACTCATAACCAAATTTGTTCTTTCAAAAATGCACTTGATTGCTATATTACTGATGACCTAAGATACTTTTATGACGATTAAGCTAGGAGTGATGATACTTCCCAGCCTGTTCTACTTGCATTTATTGGATGTTTTCTGGATATTTGTTTGGAAGTGACTGCTTGAACCGGGGGTACGCGTAGCGCCACCGAGTCGCAGTTGCTATATCGACCGGGTATGAATCTAACAACCAATGAAATCGCGTCGTTCACGTCTGTGGGCGTCACCTTCAGATTCGCGCTAATTTTGTCCGATTGTCGACGCCATTGCGATTGTTGTGGATCGTTGCTATAGCAAATTTTAGTTGTAATTTTGCTTGCATGGTATTTTTAAGCTAGACCTGCCTTTAATGTATCAAAATAGACCGTAGGGCTGATTTAGTTCGCGATTTTTAGTAGATTCTAATAGGTTGGTCTGTAGAAGTGCATTTTATCTGTAAGCCTAGTTTATGCTTGGTTTATGTAGCACCTCCGCTGGGATTGTAGAATGTATTGGTGACCAAAACAAGCAGTTGGACATTTGGAAACATGATGAAGGGGAGAGTTCAAGTTGGGGGTCGTATACTTGGGATGAAACTGTCCGGGGGAGAAAAAAAAAGGGGGGGGGGGGGGGGAGGCACGGTGCAGGTTGATTTAAAACTACCTTGCATTTTTGCTATTTCGACCCCCTGCACACCATAGTAATATTTGAAAACCCCCAGTTGAAATAGCACTTGCATATAGAAGTGACCGCCTTCCTCCCTCCCTTTCCAGTCCTCCACACCCCAGGTCGATCTAACAATAGCTTCTGTTGTTGTTATTTCGACCCCTCCTGTACACAGTAGTATTTGAAATCCCCAGGTTGAAATATCACCTGCAT